>BLSF01000045.1:170074-339895 GCA_012862575.1 Parietichytrium sp. I65-24A
GCTATGCCTGTGAGCTGACACTGTTTTTCAGATTTGAGATGGTACCTCCATGATCTCAATACTTAATAGTCGTTCGACTCATTCGACGTTCGGGGTCCTGCGAGATTCGAGGTGAGCAGAGTCTACCCAGCATGGCACTGCGGCATTACAAGTTGGCACGCGGGAGATTGCACCGGCACTCGCGTGAAATACCGGAGCAATAGAAGCGGCGTGTCCATCCTCGAGTATACTCATCGACAATCCTCGATTTTGACGAGAGTCACGGGCATCACATGCCAATTACTTCGCAAATCAGCGCCTTCCAAGCGATGTGCCAGTATAGTGCCACTGCCGCTGCATGGAGAGACTCTCTAATCCACAACCGAAACCTAACCGTTGATCCATGATGATCCATGACCGTCATGATCGTGATCGTGACTGCAAAAAAAACAGAAGGAAACAATACATGCCCATTTCAATTTCGGAGTTCAGAATTCAGCAAACTGTCGTAAAGTCATCGGCGTGGGAGCTCCTCAGCCTGAAAAGTCTGTCTCAGACTCGCAAACATATAGCATAAAGTGAGCAAACAATCGCATTTCTGACATCGATTTCGACTTTCGAACTTTTCGAACGGTCAAAACTCACTCACCACTTGCTTCGCATCCGTTTTTCCCTTGGGACGCTCCTTGCGTCATCCCACCCTTCTTCTCCACTCCTATCCGCCCCTCCTCTCCCAGCTACGCCCTCTCTATAACCCCTTGTGTCTCTCCATCCCTGCTTACGTCACTCTCACCCGCGGCACCATTCTGCCGCCGCTTGATTCTACTCCTACACCTACCACCACCCGTAGCAGCCTCTCCGGTGAGCGGCAGTTAGCCGCTGCGGTGAGACCTTCGTGCGCTTCCTGTAGTCCCATCCGTGGCGACCACTAGCCAAAAGCTACCCACATGTAGCGCTTCGGTAGGACCTGATTTTGATCCTGATGTGCATCGCCTGGCAGTCACCAAATAGCATCTCGTGCGGAGAGTGGAAAAGTGGAAGAGTGGGACGCGGCCGCGAGACAGAGAGAGAAGAATACATAGGGAGATAAGCGGAGGAACAACGTGTTTGAGTGTACAAACAAGACAAGATGCGTGAGATCGTGCACATTCAAGGAGGCCAATGTGGGAACCAGGTGGGGTCCAAGTTCTGGGAGGTTATTTCCGACGAGCACGGAATTGACCCAACGGGTTCGTACCACGGGGACAGCGACCTCCAGCTGGAGAGAATCAATGTGTACTTCAATGAGGCCACCGGAGGACGGTATGTGCCGCGCGCCATCTTGATGGACTTGGAGCCTGGAACCATGGACTCTGTGCGCGCTGGACCTTTCGGACAGCTGTTTAGACCAGATAACTTTGTGTTTGGACAGAGTGGGGCTGGAAATAACTGGGCCAAGGGACATTACACCGAGGGAGCGGAGCTCATTGACTCTGTGCTCGATGTCGTGCGGAAAGAGGCTGAGAGCTGCGACTGCCTTCAAGGATTTCAGATCACTCACTCGCTTGGAGGAGGTACTGGATCTGGTATGGGAACGCTTCTCATCTCCAAGATCCGTGAGGAATACCCAGACCGCATCATGCTTACCTTTTCGATCGTGCCTTCTCCAAAGGTCTCTGACACCGTCGTGGAGCCTTACAACGCGACTCTGTCGGTGCATCAGCTTGTGGAGAACGCAGACGAGGTCATGGTCCTTGACAACGAAGCTCTCTACGACATTTGCTTCAGAACCCTCAAGCTTACCACTCCAACCTACGGCGACCTGAACCACTTGGTATGCGCGGCAATGTCCGGATCTACTTGCTGCCTGCGCTTTCCTGGCCAGCTCAACTCCGACTTGCGCAAGCTTGCTGTCAACTTGGTGCCGTTTCCTCGTCTTCACTTTTTCATGATCGGATTCTCTCCTCTCACCTCGCGTGGTTCCCAGCAGTACCGCGCTCTTACCGTGCCAGAGCTCACTCAGCAGGCATTCGACGCCAAGAACATGATGTGCGCTGCGGACCCTCGCCATGGACGCTACCTGACTGCATCGACATTGTTCCGCGGACGCATGTCCACCAAGGAGGTGGACGAGCAGATGCTCAACGTGCAGAACAAGAACAGCTCCTACTTTGTGGAGTGGATCCCAAACAACATCAAGTCATCCGTCTGTGACATCCCACCAAAGGGCCTGAAGATGTCGTGTACCTTTGTGGGCAACACCACCGCTGTCCAGGAGATGTTCAAGCGCGTGAGCGAGCAGTTTACTGCCATGTTCCGTCGCAAGGCATTCCTTCACTGGTACACTGGAGAGGGAATGGATGAGATGGAGTTCACTGAGGCTGAGTCCAACATGAATGATCTTGTCTCCGAGTACCAGCAGTACCAGGACGCCACCGCTGAGGAGGAGGGCGAATTCGATGACGAGGAGGGCTATGAAGAGTACTAAACCTGTATTTTTTTTCCTGCCTTGACTGAAAATTTTACAACCTTACACTCGCCTCCAGTAGATCCAAATCCAATATATACCCAGCCTTTGTTTTCAAAATGTTCGTTGAAATGAACCGATCAATTTTTTGTTCTGACCAAAACTCCCCCCCTGCACCTGCTTGGCGTACTCCATCAGGTTCAGGTGAGCCAACGTGAACTGGATCGACGCTGGCTTGTTCCGATCTGCGGAGTCCAATCTTGAATGCTGACTACTAGCCAGTCTTCCGCCAAGCCATTGAACGCCTTCAACTTGAGCGATAAAAAGTCGAGTTTCCGTACCACGTGTCGCTCCCAAGCGCGACTGCGCATCACAGTGCCAGATCTTAACGCGAGCGAACCTCCTTGGGCAACTACTTGTCCATTTCCATCAACGTTTACTTCTGTCAACATTCATCATCGCTGTCATCGATTGAGCTGATTGTTGAGCATGTTGAGCACTTTTGAGCAATCCAAGACGGAGAAAGAGTACCGGTACCGGTGTTTAGCTGTAGCGTTTGTGTATCTGACACGCTAACTGCATGCAGTGCGAGGCAAGACGAACAGATAGTTAGATAGTGAGAGAGTGTGTCCGCATTGAAGGGGTGCTCGCGGACTTGACCAATCAAATTGGCGAAGCTATATAACACAGAGCAGTCGAGAATGGGGCATCAGGAGACCGTGGACCGGGTAAGTTTGCACCGCACGGAGGCCGGAAAATGGATTTGTAGAGTTCAGAGAAGCTGTCCGCAGTGAAGACTGAAGACTGAAGACTGAAGCGTGGGCGGTGGAAGGAGACGGGGCATGTGGTTGCGATGTCGTTTGCTGATGTACGTTTTGGAGCGTAGGAATGCGAGGAGATCAAGAAGGATGTGAAGCGCCTCGGCGAAAAGAATGACGAGGGCAAATACGTGGTGTCTTTTGGGAAGTTGTTCGATGATGAAAAGTCTCAACAGTACTACGAGGCGATCGTTGGAACGCTCAAAGCCGCGAGGACGAAGGGGTACATTCAATGGTCTGGGCAGATGCTTTTGAAGGGAGCTCACGACAAGGTGCCTATTACGCTGCTCGTGGAGCCAGAAGAAGAGGACGAATAGAAATTTGGTATTTTGTGCAAGCATGGCTACTACCCCTTGGACATCATCATTCCTCATTTGTAGAGACTCATAAACAATTCCGAAGAATTACCTTTACTATTTTAGTATTATTATTTTTCGAAAGAAGGTCACGCAAGGGCGCAGATCTTTCTAATGTTGTGGTTGACGACCATGCAACTAGAGAGCACTGGGTAGAAAAACGTTTGAAACGATGTTTCAGTACTCTTCCCACAAGAGCATGAAGAAAGACAAAGTGCAAACAATAGCTACAGCGGAGAACGCCGATGTCAAAACATGAGCGGCATCAGCAGAGCTGCGGAAAAAAATATTGGCCAGCGCCAGATAGGCACACAACGACCCAAGAAAGCGCGCTGATTGTACGCTGACGATGGGGCCCATCATTCCATACTGTGACAGAGGCGAATCGCCGAAGCGCTTTTCCAGGTTCTTGCTGACCGCCGAGCAAGACAAGTACTGCACTAAAGAGAGAACGGATGCCAAAAGAACAGTCAAGATTGTGAACCATTCAACCGTATAGGTGGCGTTCAATCCCTCGAGAGGCAACAGGAAGCACGCTGTGAGGGCGGCGACGGCGGTGAGGACTCGTAGAGCAAACCACGACCCAATACGCCTCACTACAAACCAGGAGAATGGAAGCGTTGGGAGGGGAAGGAGAGACCAGGCAAGATTGAACACCATGAGCGATGGCCACGAGAAGAGAAACACGGAGTTGAGGGTTATCATGACCATTGCTTCGGTGGTTGTCGAGGAAAATGCAGTCACGGTCTGAAGGAACAGTGCCGCAAACCAACTAAGGCCACCTTTGGCCCGGTAGGAGCCGAACCAAGAAGATTCCGTGTCCCAACCGTTTCCTCGAACAGAGAGAGGGGAGACGTGGTGTCGCGAGTCGCTCGGGTGGCCGCCGCTCCCGAATACCGGTGAAGTGATCGCCGAGCACGCCATCGGGCCTGCGATTATGACCAAGAGTACAGCCCAACCAGTTGCAAATGCCATGGAGGGGCTAGAAAAGTGATTTGCTTGCATATTCAAGTACTCTTCACTCGCTTCGAAGTGAAGTGACGATGCAACTGCGGTCGCGCCTTTTCCAAAGATTGCACCGGCGAAGTTGGCAAGCACCATTGATGAAGCAACAGACTCCACCTTGTGAGCCATGGCGACGGTGGGGCGAACACAAGCAAGAGCAGGGAAAACATTTGCCAGCATCCCTCCCGTGCCAAGCAGCACCATCCCACTGAAGAGAATGAGGTCGCTATTTCGCACTTTGCCACCGGGGTTCAAAGTAAAATAAGATGAAAAGAGTTCCGCATGAGCTAAGTTTCCGACGATCAAAGCGGCAGCAATAATCACGAGTGGCACGAAGAGTCCATTTCGAGAGACATTCAGCAACGATGTCATGCAGATCCATGAGGAAGCATAAAGACTTGCAAAGGCCAACGCAACAGTGTCTATCTCCGTGTGAGATGCTTCAGCGTAGATGTCGGTGAATGGGACGAGCGCTGAAAGATTTGCGGTGTAATAGCCGGAGATGAGGATAACGAAAAATACGTGGAAAGCTAACCCTGTGAGCCTCTCATCAAGCAGGTTTTGCATCGCGCCGGGCTGCTCCGAGTCTTCCACGACGGTAAATCCTTGGCGCTTAGACCCCTCCGTCGCCCGCAGCTCGTGTAAACGCCGGCGGCTATCGCGGGCGATTTTCACTTGGGCCTCGTTAGCTAGGCGCTGATGCGCCTTCTCGGTAACCAACAGCTGTTGTGCAAGAAACGTCTCGAACGACATCTCCCGCTCCTCTTCTTCGATAGGTTTAATGAGCCAGTTTAAAGTGAGCTCCGAGGAGTGGACATCAACAACGGTTTCTTCGCCATCTTTCTTCTTCTCGCGATACTTGCCCTTTTTGCGGGCTACCTTCCCGCTATCCTTCCGCACCCCGAGGGACGCCGCAGAGCGGTTTACATCGGACTCGTCAGAGTCGTTTAAGCTGCTCAAGCTGCCTGATCGCCCAGTGAGCAATACTCTGCGGTTCTGAGCCTGGTTTTTTAGCTTGTTTCGCAGTAAATGCGTGCGTTCGAGAGCCGCCTGGATACTCAAAACCATTTCCGACAGCTCGTATGGATCCGACAGTCTTTCCATAATGGACCCTTCGCTCCCTGTTAAGAGCCCCGGCCCGGCATGGTGTCCGGTCACGTGGTCATACTTTTTCAGGATTTTCCGAATCGCCGTGACATTTAGATCTACAAAGTGCAGGAGTTTGGCTACCTCCAGAGCGAGCGAAGTGAACCCTTCTTGTATTTTGTCCAGAAACTGCTCCGTGTCCGCGTAGTCACTGTCGATCCATCCTTCTATTACGTACAGGTCTTCATCCAGCTGATCAAGTTCGTCAAATGCTGCTTTTTGCCTTTCCGAGAAGAAGCTCTCCACCGCCAGAATCTCATCTTTCACTCTGTGCGCAAACGACCTTGTCTTTTGCCTCGAGAGCGCCTCCTTCTCCTCCAAATCGGTCTTCTTCGCGCCGCCGCTCTCGCTCAGCTTCGCACTGTCACTGGAGCTCGTTTCCATGCGTTTGTGCAGAATCTCCTTCAGCAAAGCTTTCAGCCCATCGTAGTCCACATATCGCCACCCTTCGATGGACTCCTCTGCCAGCCGCTTCCCAAACTTCATTTTCAACCTTCTTCTATTTATCGATGCAGAGCAACCCCCTGGCCAATACCGCCTATAACCTAGCCCACCCCGCTATTCGAAAAGCACACGAAAACAATACAGGACCTTCCAATCTCCTCAAGATCTGTCAAGTCTCGAGCTGCAAAAAAATGCGTCAAAAGTCGAGCATTGAGTACTGAGTACTCCTGTCTCTCTCTCTCTCTCTCACACAAACACACAAAGACAAACCAACACACACAGCGCGCAGTCCCTGCCGCTTGTCTCGCAGTGGCGGTGGGACACGTTTTGTGCTTCGCAGATTTTTGCGAGTGGCTGGGACTGGACGCAGGGGCACCCGCAGCTGGCGAATTAGAGTTTTGGCTAACCGCGAAGATATTTTGGTGGTGCAGGGTTGGGTTTGGTGTGCTTTTTGTTTTTTAACAATTGAATCGACAAGTCTTGACGCAGGTGAGACGTTCTTTCGACGGTGACGATGCTTTTATTGAGAAGAAAATAGGCAGGGCCAGCTCTCTTTTTTGGGAGACAATACAACCCTTTAAATTCAAGTATCAACCTCAAACAGCCGCGCATCTTCGATAACAAACAAAATGTAATCCTCGTCAAATCGCTCGCCGCAAACATATGCACCAGCGATGAACAACGAGCTGATCATCAGCCTCTTTCCCGGCAATACCCATTATCCCGAACGCTCTACAATATTATTATAACATCAGCCCACCACACCAATCCACTGCTAACGGAGATTCCACATTTCCCCGAACAACAGGCTTTGAAGCCTAGGAGGCCATAGGACCCACTCTCCTTTCCTACGCCTTCCTACCTATCACTACCAAATGCCTTAAGCGATCTAAAGGCTAGCATGCATAGACATCTCCTACTAGTTCACAGTTCAGACATGTTCAGACTCTAAAATTAGATGCAAGGTAATAGAATTTAGATCTTTTCCTTCTTCCTTCTTCCTTCTTCCTCTGTCGTGGGGAAATACGAGTGACAGGGTGTACTCACAGTCAGAACTGTCCTCGCAACAGGGAAGAAAGTGCATACAGAAAGAAGAAGAAGAGAGAAGTGAGCAGAAGGCGAGAGTTAGTAGTTGAAGCAACGGAGTGGCAGTGGACTCACTCACAGTCAGCGCTTGCGGAGTCTCGCGAGGGAAAGGAAAAGGTGCACGAAACGGCGGACTCTCTTGAAATTCAATTCAATTCGAACAGGTTACTCGGCGCTGGAAAGAGGAGCTGTGCAAAGGGCAAGAGCGGGGCCGGGCAAAGCTGTGACAGGGGCAAACGGTGTCTCGGTATTGGCCAGGTTGGCATAGGTGGTTGGAGAAGTTTTCGCGACGGGTGTGCGTTTGTGTTTACAATCGCGGCGAAATGTCCCGCAGAAAGAGCGTCAAGAAGAGCTCGAGCATGGACGCGGATTCGGAGGAGGGTGGTTTCGAGGATGATCCACGCGATGATGTGCTAATCATGCAAGAGTATTTGGTGAAAAAGTACAAGGCGTTTAGGGCACACAAGAAGCGGTCGTACACGGTGGGGGTGAACGAGAACACGCCGAGGCTGTCCGGGGCGCACGTTGCGATCTATGTGGTCATGATGCTTGTGTTGCTGCTCGGCAGCGCGGCGATGCCGATGATCGATCGCGAAACCTTAAAGCCAGACGCATCCTTCCCTGGGTGGCTACGGGTCATGTCGTATTACTCAAATATTCCTATAAAGATGGGCCTCGTGCACGTGATTCTCTACGGATGCGAGATCGTGTTCGATCCTCGTTCCGCTGAGCGCCACATCGGCCAGCGTTTAACCACCATGTGGTTCCAGTTTTTCCAGCACCACCGTTGGGGTCAGCACCTTCACATGCAAGTTGAAACGGCGCTCCAGATTGCAGACGTTTTTCAGAGGGAGGAATTAAAACTTTGCCCGCGATACCCGAAGGCTGTCCGGATAATGTTTTATGGGATCGGCGTCTCCATGGCGTTCACCAACTTTGTGACTTCATGCTGCTATCACACATTGGAGGAACAGATGATTGGTGCGGTTCTGGCTACTGTCAAGCTTTTCCTAGTTGACTATTTGGACCCTCTGGAGGACTGGAATTGCGTCATTGGGCACGTATATACCAATGTTAAGAGCCTTCTCTTTGGCCTTTTGTGTTCCGGTGCTGTTGTCTTTACATTTCAGCACATTTTTGTCAACTCACCGGCTCTCATTCTGCTATTCTACCATCCGACCACCTTGGCGACCACGCTATTTCTGTTTTGCTTGCTCGGCAGGTTCTTCATTTTCGGAGGCCCACAGCCATTGATTCGCAGACTACGCCCTGACGCAGCATAAATGAACCGCCCTTTTGCTCGCAGTAATTTTTGAACAAGTATTGTGGTTCGAGACTAGGAGACTGTAAAATGCAATCAATTTTTTACCTTATTTCACCAACAGACAAGGAATAAAAGCCTTTTCCTTTCACTGCATCATCTCAGAAGAACTGTCGTCAACTATTATTACTTCATTTACCCGGAGCAGCGTGTACGAGTACTGAGTATTCGAAGATCTTCGAAGTAAAAAGTTGTATGCATTCTGTGTATAACAAACTCTGTGAGATCTTAGAGTCCAACCAAATCCGTAAAACGGTCCCACCCCTATGTCTCTTATGGCGTTTTGCTCGAATCTTTCCGCAATCAGAATTCAGAATAATTCAGAATTCAGACGAGTCGCGCTCTGGCGGCTTCTAACGCATGGCTCGGGATGCATCGCTACTCACTGGCAGTAGAAGCGTCCAACGCCACCACGACAAAAAAATCTTCACAATTACCACTCCCGCAATGAAGATCTTTCATCGCCATTGAAATGCATTTCCTCTCCATCGCGTTCACCACGTCCGGCGGCACACACTTGTCGTGTCAGGTAACGAAGAGGATTCTTGTGACGTGACCCTAGGCCTTTTGTGACGGGTGCACTGGGTGCACACATTTCACCCATCCGAGTCCAACGATCGAGTGCACACTTTGGATTCTTAATGGTTTTCGTAAATTTTGGGTAAGCCATTTGTGGATCGATGTTAAGCGATTTGTCAGAACTCAGGAAAGGAAATGACTGGAAAGTGGGACTGCGAAAAAGTGAGAACTTTGCAGAGGAACAACAAACTGAAATCATTCGTGGGTGTGAACTGCTGATTGAGTACTGATATATTCGATTGTCAAAACATAAACTACATAAATTAATTTTTTTCAAACGCTCATTTTAGTTCATGTTCATGAACATGTTGATTGATTGAATTTGAATTTGATTTTGATTGATTGAGAGAAAGAAAGATAACGACAGCGACAACAAGCACCGCCGCGACTCACTGCCACGGTGTGGAGGCTCTGCAACTTGATTCAAGTTCCACAAACAAACGGCTGCATCTGGCGGGCTAGCCTAGCCCTTCGTAGCGGCAGGTCGGTGTGAACACGCACAAGCAAGGCTGAGAGCTCTGGACTCAGGTACTGAGTACCAGTACTGTGCAAAGAGTGCAAAGCTCTGCTCTTAGTTATTTGTTGCTTGCCCCTCTGTGCACTCACGCTTCTCTAGCTAGAGTACGAGGTAGGCGAGGCAAGACAAGGCGAAAGCAATTCCTCATCGAGCGAAAGTGGGCTCAAAGAGGCTGACCTAGGTTGCACGCGGACAGACGGACGGGCGGACGTGCGGCATCATGCGCGCAACTAGACCAGAGAGGAACGGGAAGGGGGACGATGTGTCAGTGAGCGTGGCAAACCCGGCGTTCAGCTCGGAAGGTTCCGAGTTGCCGCTTGACGACGATGGCGAAGTGGACGTTGACAAGGTGAACGAGGACAAGATGTGGTGGAAGATGCTGTCCGGCGCGAAGCGGCGGCAGACCGAGATGGAGAGCTTCGCGAACAGATACTTTTTCAATAACGACAAGAAGGCCAAGAATCGTTTCATAGACAAGCTCACGTTTGTCTTCTCAGTCTTGGCAATCCTGCTACTCACATTCTGCATTGCCTCACCCATGGGTCGCGCGCTTCTTCCGTACTACTTTTGTATCTCCTGCCCTATTCTGATCGTCTTGCGCTACTTTCAGTACAAGAAGCGCAAGTGGCATTACTTTCTCCTTGACTTTTGCGTAAGTTGTCCTCATTTGTTTTCTCAAAATGGTTTACGTCGTGTTCGGAGGCAAAAGCTGACCGCAAATTGATACACAGTACTGGGCGAACGCGCTATGCATGCTCAACCTTTTGGCGTTTCCAAAGAGCGGAGTCTTCTTTTCCATCATGTTTGCGATTACTCACGCCCCACTTCCATGGACGATCATTGCATATCGCAACAGCCTTGTCTTTCATAGCATCGACAAATACACAAGCTTTTACATTCACATGTTCCCACCAGCCCTGTACTACGCTCTTCGCTGGTTCCCAGAGGATTGCTCGCGATGGTGGTGGGCAACATTCGACACAAATGGCGAGGAAGACCTCGCAGCCTGGCTCAACCTCTCTCTGCCTATCTCTCCATGGTATCTAGCGATCGGTATGCCGATCTCCGTGTTGGTCATCTTTTTCTTGCAGCAGTCTTTCGAGATTTTTCTCATCAACGTAGTTGCAAAACACCCTTGTGGACGCAACTGGCTCCATGTTTACTACGAGTAAGTTCTTCGTGATGGGTTTCAGTAGGATCTGCATCGTGTCACTGACATTATCTCGCCGGCTTGCAATCACAGCGAGGACTATCAGACCTTGTTCAGGTATTCGAGCACCTCTGGAAGCGGGTTTGTGTACAAGTTCATCAACGCCTTTGGGCCAAACTTCCGTCTGACACAGTGGATGGTCCTCAACTTGCTTTACACTCTGTTCGTCTCTATTCCAGTCTACATCTGGTACAAGTACCAGATTGCAAATGCTGTTTTTAACATCTTTTGCTTCTGCTGGGGAACCTGGAACGGCGCCAACTTTTACATCGAAGTATTCAGCCGACGATACGGCGATCGCCGTGAGAGTGTGCGACGCCCGCCACCCGCCGAAGCTTGAACTTGTTGAATAATACGGTCAGAATCTCGGCGTGCAGCACGAGCTCCCATGGAGGTGCTGGCTGAACCCTCGTCTTGTCTCGAATATATGCATTTACCGAGTCAAAAATTTTCATGTTTTCAGCTATCGTTTTCAACTGTTCTGTGTTTTGCGAGCAACATCGCTCTGCTGATTAGGGACCTCTCTCCAATGCGATCATTTAAAGCGTTTATGCAGGTGAGGCATCTTCGATTTGGATCTTTTTGAAGACTCGATCAAGGAAGCATCTTTTCAAAAATGCCGAGGTCAGCATCTTGTTGTTTTGTTTATCTTTTCACTTGTGCATTTGTGCATTTGTGCTTTTGTGCTTTTGCGACCCGCCAGTCCATCGTTTATATCGCTTTGACGTGTATGCACAATGCACAATAAACAACAAACACCAAGAGCTCAATTCATCAAGTTGCTCCAAAGTTCTAAAATTCTGACATTCTAAATTCTGAATTCTGAGCACTTCCAAACCAATCGAGAAGTTGCCTGGACTCCTTAGACCAAGTCCTAAGCCCAGCCTTCTTTCCTCTTACTCGAATCACTATGAAACGCCTAGCAGATGGCGCAGCCCCAGACCAAGAGCGCGGGAGAAAGAAGGGCGCGCGCACCAAGGTGGGTGTACGATAAAACTTGGCGGCGCGAGTATTTTTGTGAGGGCGTCACGACATCGCAAATTCGCAAATTCACAAATTCGCAAATTCGCGAAGCGCAAGTTTGATCCGTGAGGGAAGCTTAGAAGAGTCGCGCTGGGCTGCAAGGTGTGGGAAAAGGAAGAGGCTGTTTCTGTACGTCGCAAAAGCGGTCAGGCACCCGCGGACTTCAGACTTCACTGGCCTGAGGGAGGGGTTAGCTGGGCATCGCGGAATTGGTGGGTTATTTCGCCTCATAGGAAAGAAGGAAAGAACAGAACAGAACATAACAAAAGGGGAGAAAAACAGTCCGGGAGAGTTAGGAGATAGTGGCATGGACGACTGGAAAGAAGAGGAGGTGAAGGAGGAAGGGCTGGAGCTGACGCCGCTGGAGTTGGCTCAGCTTTTCAGGGACATAGACTTGGACCATGATGGTGAGTTTCTGTTTAAGTTGTTGCGGATTGCGGTTGTGAGCCAAAGTGCTGACGGATTTTGGCGTGTGTCTAATATGCGTTGTGTACATTTATTGTGGACGCTGTATCGTGTGTGTGTGTGTGTGTTGTGTGCGGAAACAGGGAACTTGGATCGGCACGAGGTCGCGGAGGCACTTAAGGCTGCCAAGCTGCCCTGCACGCACGACATTTTAGACGAGATCTTCGCGAGAGCAGATGCTGATCTGAATAACAAACTGTCTTTTGCCGAGTTTTCCGGATATGTCTGCGAGCGGGAAGTTGAGTTGCATCATGTATTTAAAAAGATCGATTTGAATCAGGACGGGAAAATTGTTGTGGAAGAGCTTGCCAAGGCTCTCGAGGAGTTGCACCTGCGTGCGACAGACAAACAAATAAGATCACTTGTACGGCACATGTCAAGGAACGACAACCATGTAGCATTTTCGGAATTCCGTGACTTTTTATTATTGCTTCCGTACGTTTTCTTGGCTACAAATTGGAAGATTTGCTAGGGAGCAGCCTTTGTGTTTGTCAAGTGAAATCTGACCTTTTTTGTACAGAATGAACTCTTTGAGACGTATGTTTGACTCGTGGGCGAAGAGCGTCTCTATAGACACTGGCGACAATCCGACAATCCCAGATGAAATAGAAGGAGGAAAGCCCGCATATCTGGTGAATTTTGTGGCAGGCGGGATCGCAGGGGCCGTCTCGCGCACTCTGACTGCTCCCATGGATCGATTGAAGGTTCTAATGCAGCATGGCTCCCAGCGATCAATCAGACAAGGTCTTCAAAACATCTACGCAGAAGGTGGCGCTTATGCCTTTTGGAAAGGCAATGGCTCAAATGTTGTAAAAATCATCCCAGAGACCGCCACCAAATTTGTGTCTTATGAGAAGGTGAGAACAATTCAGGCGCATTGGGAGCATTGGGAAGGTTTTAGGTTTGCGTTGGAACTGAAATCTGACTTTACTTGTTTGTTGCTTGGGTGCCTTTCTCTTAGCTGAAAAATGAAATTGCAAGCGACTTGCACGACATCAAGGTGTCCGAGAGATTTATTGCTGGAGCAGGAGCTGGTATAATCGCGCAGACGATGATTTATCCTCTAGAAATTGCAAAAACTCGCCTCGCAATTAGTGCAAAAGACGAGTATAGTGGCATCATGCACTGCTTGAATCGAACGGTGAAAAATGAAGGCCCTCTCGCCCTGTATCGTGGGTTGGGAGCATCTCTTATCGGGATCGTGCCATATGCAGGGATCGATCTGGCTCTCTTTATGACATTTAAGGAGAACTGGATCCGTTCGCACCCAGACGCAATAGATGGTCCAGGTCCTCTCATTCTACTTGCGATGGGGGGCGTCTCCAGTACTTGCGGAGCGACGTGCGCGTACCCGCTTCAGCTGATTCGGACCAAGCTGCAAGCACAAGGTATGAACCCGGACATTCCTGTGCAGTACCGCGGTCCGTTCGACTGTTTTAGAAAAATTGTTGGCCAAGATGGCGTGCGCGGGCTTTATCGTGGCCTTGGTCCAAACTTGCTTAAAACCTTCCCCGCCATCTCGATCAGCTACCTTGTGTACGAAAGAAGCAAGATCATACTGTCATAGTCCAACCAAGTAAATAAGAAAGATGCCAATGACTTTTATAGAAGCTCAATCATTCAATTTGATCAAGCTGCGAGCATTGCGAGCTTGGGGACACCACCTGCATTAGACTGTTTTTGACCTTCATATAAGAAAACCTGGTTTGCCAAGATCGCGTGCGCGGGCCGTATCACGCGAGAAAAGCCAAAATACGTCGGCATAGCCCAAACAATTGTCTTTTGAGACTCTGATCCAAGTGAAAACAACAAGTCCTGCTGGTGCAGCAGAAATCTCTAGCGATCGCGATGCGCTTGGGGTGAGTGGTGACGCAGAAAGGGTCCGGACATACTCAAAAAAAAGAAGAAGAGTGGTTTCTCTGAAAAACATGCGTGATTTTTTGGACTCCGAATAAACGAAAAATAAGAAAGTAACGAAGCTGATCTGAGAAGGAAGACAGGGGCACACAAAATAAAAAAGACGGGAAAACACAGGCGGCTGAATGCACGCGGCCGCTCCACGCGAGCGTGCACTAGCAACGAAAAAAGGCAATTTGGACTACAATCTAAGGTGACCGACCATTCGGCTGCAACTTCTCAGCCTCTCAAGTCTGATAAAACACCTTTCTGTACTTGGAATATATGGAGCCCTTGGAGCTCTGTTCAGGCTGCGGCTGCGGGGCCTTCTTGCTGCAGTCTCTGGACGACCGCTTCCTGACCAATTTCATGGCCGATGCCACCGCCTGTGGGCCAGGCATCCTCTGCGTATCTCCTACACCAGCAAACAAACTTGTGTCTGCAAACGCTCACGTTCACGGCCGCGCGGAAGAGAGCGTTGACTGCGTCCAAGTCCAAGTCGAACACTCTGACGCGCCAACTCCGTTCGTCGGGCTGGAGATAAGGGAACTGCCTGCTACCTGCGACCTGCGACTTGCGGCCAGTGAGCAATTCTCCAAGTCAAAGTTGGGAGTTTGGTGACTGGCGCGTGGCTTCAGTGTGCGTGGCAAGTGTGCGACACCTCGCAGATTGTACACATACATACCAGCACCGCTACGACCTGACACCACCACAATCTATCTATTTATCTATTTATCTATCTATCTCCTCTTTCTCTCTCTGTCTATCCAACTTATCTATCTATCTATCTATTCTCTTGCTCCGCCAACTCACTAACTCACTACTCGCTCACCTCCTCGCACACCCCTCAACCCACCTTCCTCAGACCACAGGCTCGAATGCGTCACCTCTCTCACTGACTGTTTTTGTCTCTCTGTTCCTTGCTGCGTGCTGTTGCTATTGCTTGCTATCTTGTGCCTCAGTTCCTGCGAAGCGGTCGCTCACGGCAAAGAATGTGCCCAGCCAGCATCAGCAAGCATCAGCAAGCATCAGCAAGCATCAGCAAGCATCAGCAAGCATCAGCAAGCATCAGCAAGCATCAGCAAGCATCAGCAAGCATCAGCAAGCATCAGCAAGCATCAGCAAGCATCAGCAAGCATCAGCAAGCATCAGCAAGCGAGGGAGCCGCAAAGTGACGACTGAGTGTGTGAGCATCTGTGAGCTCGCGGCATGTGTTGTTCCCAAAGTTCGGATGTTGAATCATCTGTTCTGAATTTTGAATTCTGAATCTGACCGAAGTTTAACTATTTTTTCTCTCTCTCCTCATCGAAGATGGCTTGCAAGATAAGCTTCCTGATGGTGAGTTCGAGTGCACGGACGTTCACGGCGTCAGATCTCTCACTCATCACGTCTCATCTCGTCTCATCGCGTTTCTGCTCGGCCTGCCAGTGGTTGCCAGTTGGCCAGTTGCTGCCAGTGGTGGGTGGGTGGGTGGCAAATGTGCTTGCTGCACACCCCTAGCTTGTGTTGTTGAACGTTGATTGTAGCTCCGATTTGTGCACTTGTGCACCTGACTCTCTGACTTTTCCCCTCTCTCTCGCACTGTTGCAAACGTTGTTGCAAATGCCGCGAGAGCTACTACGAGTGCTGCGAGTGCTCTGCTACTACATCTTAGCCATTGCTGCCACTTGCTCTACGCGTCGGATCTTCCAAATTGGGACATTGAGCTCGCAATTCTCGCAACTCTCGCAATTCTCGCAATTCGCCAACAACGCCAGACCATCTTCGCCGCCTCCTTTCTCCTGCTTCTCCTGCCTCTCCTGCATCTCCTGCATCTCCTGCTACCGCGCTCTCATGCGCTCTGCCTATACTCTCCCCACGCGTCGCATGGGTACATGTGAGCCCTCACTAGATCATGCTCGCCAAACACCGACTACTCTCTGCCAGGCACTTTCGCTAATAGTCCAGCCGATCCCATTGTCACCCTTAGGTGTACTGTACTCTTCCGCGTAGCACTATTAGGTCACGTAGTATCCTTTTCAGTCGGCGGGTGGGTTGACCTCTTCGAGTTGTGCGAAGAGGCGGTTGGGATGTGCTGGCAAGTTGGTAGTGAGCGAAGAAAAAGGTGAGGTGGAGCTCACAAATTGGAAAAGGCGATTTGTGACTTTGATGCTAAGTACTTATCGCACGGAGTATGGTATAACCCAGGAATCGGGCCTTCCTGAATTCTGAACGTTCTGATGTGATCATGTTTTTGTAATTATTTGGATTAACGCGACGAGCGAGACGCCATGAGACAACACATCCAAGACACTCGGATACGAAGGTTCCTGTTCGTAAAGACTGCGGCCTTTCGCACTCTTTTCACATTCATTGAAGTAAAATCAAATCGTTGCGATCTGCGATCTGCGACTTGCGATCTGCGGTCACGTCGTCAGACTGAGAACGATCTATGCAAGTGCAGTCCGGCTGCTCTCTAGACCGCATCTTGCCTTCCACGCCTGGCCGAATCAACCCCGATAGTGCCGATAAGAGTCTTTTCGTCAAGCGAATTCACTGCGTCATCTATGGCCAAACCAACATTGGCCTAAAACACTCTAAAACTCGAGCGATGGATTGCGAATCGACTTTGAACGTGTCAAGAGTGCGTCTAACTATGTCTATCTTGCGAGACCAGGAACTCGTTCCATACTGTGATGTCGAAGAGTTTTAACTAGCAAAATCGTTTCCCAACGTTCTCAACTCTGGCGTCTGGTTGTTGCTGGTTGTTGTATCCACAATGCGAACCGATGGTCTGTCACCACGAAAACGTGAATGAACTGAACTGGTGGTGAAGCGATATGAAGCGATGATAACAACTCTCGCATTTCCCGATCGAGCGATATACCCCGGTTCATTCTAGAGTAAATTTGGAAACCCATCAGTACTGAGTGCCGACGATGTCGTGTCTTTGCTGAGAAGCTTGCTCTTTGTTCTTCACACAGTCACCCCCATCAGTATACCTCAAAAATTATCTTCTTCTTCTTCTTCTTGCTGGCGATTCACGGCACTCGTCCTACGCTTATTCCGCCAGCAGTTCTATCCCCTCTTAACCTTCGACTTAATTCTTACGGTAGCGGCTCCTTGACCGTTTGCTAGTATAAACATATATAGATTAACCAATAGAAAGTGCGCACACCCGAACAATTATTGGAACTTGGTTCACTGCCAGGAGTTAGTTAGTTCACTTTACGTCTTCTTCTTCTTAAAATTGTTCACAAACAAATTGAAATAAAAGAAACGAGGTAATGGTTTTCGAATTCGAGGCAGAGAAGTGGAGGACTGGCACGCCGCGATTCATCTCGTTCTAAAGTGGAGCTGAACACGAGTACTGAGCAGACCGAGTACCGGTACTAAGTTTTCGTGTTGCAAATAACAAGCCGATGTCAATGCCAATCCGACGCGAGGTGTGAGCCGCTCATTTTCATTTTTAACCTAACACCAGTGCAAAGCTTGAACGGTCAGTCCAAAACATGATTTGGTAAAATCCGCATGCTGCTAGCCAAGGGTCACCATATGCTTCTAACAGTGTGTAGTGCGTGCTGCATATAAATTGTTTTGTTTGGATTTCCAAATGCTCAGACTCTGCTGCGCCAAGTGAAACAAGTGAAATCGAAATCGAAATCGAAATCGAAATTATATTTGAAATTGACAGTGAGTGCGAAGTGCGAAAAGAAATGACAGATTTTACTCTTTCTTGGTTTGATCTCGCAACTACTTCACTGTCACTTTGACTGTTCTCCAAACCGTCTGAAGCGATTAGAAAGTCTAACAGTAAATCGCTTTTTGAATCCGATCAGAACAGTCACTGTCAGTTCCCCAGACCTCGGTAACCAGCATCTCGTTCGAGGGGAGCCCTCCAAGGCCAAGATGAAATGAAAAACTGCGATGTGTACTAGCAGCCCCGAAGTTTATTTTCCTTGGAGGCGGCAAAATATTGCAAATGGCAAATAACTCTGGTGCTTCGAAAGAGTACAAGGCCAAAGAGATCGAGACTGGCGTCTCGAGAGCGAAAACTAGAACTTGAAACGAAGGCGAAAGAAGGAAAGAAAGAAGAAAGAGAAAGAGAAAGAAAGAGAGAGAGAGAGAGAGAGAGATAGAGAGAGAGAGATGGAACAAGTTTTTCAAGACTTGTTGGAAGTTTACAAATTGCGGCGGGACCAATTCTCACTGCACGCCGCGAAGAGAAAGGTTGTTTTGACAAGTCTTCTTTTTTTCTCCTTTCCTCTTCTGACCAGAGAAAGTTGCATCACGATCTGACTTTTCATGAATTCTGAATTCTGAATTCTGAATTTCCTGTATTTACTATTTTCTGAGGATGTTCCTCATCACGCTTCTGACCGTAGGCGAGTACTGCTTTGTCCTTTCTTGTTTCTTGGTGGTTCAAGGCGACCTCAGATGTGGAACTCGTACCCGAGAGCAGGTCACAAAAAGACCCAAGTTCAATCCGCCTTCTTGCCACCTTTTAGTCGAGCGACACACTGCAATGACGTCCCATTATCGGCCACGTTCAGAGAGGTCAAAGAGAATAAGTTCTAGACTACGATCATGGATCATGTTCATGATCATGGAGAATGCCAGAGGGTGACGGAGCAGAAGGTCTCGCGCGCAGTGTCGTGTGGAGGAGACGAACTCGCCTGCTCTTGCGCTATTACATTGAGGACATTGAAGCGAACTAACAGGCGTTCGTTGCACTTTCTTGTCACCTCAGTTGCAGCATGGGTTTAGTGTGACTTTGCAGTCAGTGAACCCTGACCTCGAAGGCGAAGGCGAAGCGCAACGCCAGTGAGCACAAGTTCCACGTGGCCAATCCGACCTAGTTGGCTGGCCAATCAGCCAGACCAAATAGACACTAGGCAGACAGGAAACAGAGATGCAGTCCTCAAAGTTCGTTCTCGGCGCTGCCACTGGGTCGCGAGGCTGGGAGAGCGTCATCAGAAATGGCGAGGTTGGTGGGCGAGAGAGGCAGATCACTCTCCAGGACAACCTTCGAGAAGGTCAAGCCGGCCCTGGGCGGCCTGAAACCCTAGAATACCACGCAAAATAATCGGCAAAATAGGAATTCCCGGTGTGGACATTCTCGGCAGCGGTGACCAAACTTTCTTTGTGCCGCAATCATTTACGGGACCGGCACCTTTCACCTTTTACATTGCGCAAAAAAAAAGAAAAAAAGAAAAAAAGAAACGGAGGGCTTTCTTCTCTCGACAATTAGAAGGCCCGGGGCAAACTCCCCGGCTTTTGATGAGTCTTATGAGGTGTACAGTCACTCTCGACGGGCTACAGGTGAGATTGGTGCCCCTCTGGACTCTCGAACTGCGCTTGCCGTAATCAAAACTTGCCGAGTAAGCCAAGTTGGTGAAGACTTGCCGAGACTTTGCTTACAAGTCCGTGGCCGGAGGAGCAGAGAAGGTATGTCTCTTGGAACTTTTGCCACCACACGAGGCTGCCTCGCTGTGGCTCGACGACTCGATTGTCTAAATCTCGGTGTGGGAGCGAGGGCGGGTGGCGTCAGAGAGCGTGCCTTTCGTGCCTTCTCTGTACACTTACTTCAACTTTTCTGTTTCAATGAACATGCACACATGCACCTCTCTTGCTCGCGAGCCACGCAAACCGTTCCGAGTGCTGGCTGAGCATGCAATCAATCCTTTTGTTTCGTGGAGGAGGAGGAGGTGGTGGAAGTGTTCTTGAAATCTAAATTTCACACATGCGGATTGGACTTCACAAACTTTTCCTCCACCAAAACGGAGCACAAAAAGAAGTGTCACACGTGTATTGGTAGCAACACTCCCGCGAGCGCGAGCGCAAAGTGCCCCAGAGGCGAATCGAATGTACCAGCTCAAGTCATAACTTTTCGAATACAATCTGCGATGGCCTGGCGAGTGTCAGAGGCAGGGACACGAGAACGCCAGCTTGATATAATTCGTGCTGCCTCAGAAGACAAAACCTTCGAAATGGCCGACCTCATGTCACTGCACTTGGAACCTTTGTTCAATGAAGACTTGATTTTTTTTCCAATCGACAGCGAGAAGCTCACATGCAAACATAAAAGTAAACAAACTTTTGCCTTCTTTTTTCATTCTTTCATGCTCAGTGCTCGAGCGCGCCACAATACCATTGCGCGCGGTGCGGAGCCACGCAAGGCGGCTGCTCTGGCGGTAACGTGGAAAAGAGGAAGAGAGACACAAATGTTTTGTTTCCTGAGTCTCATGAAACGAAAAGCTTTTTGTGCAACGACGAGAGAGAGGGTGAGAGAGAGATTGCATGTCCCTGGTGCACACAATCTCTCATGTCCTATGGTACTCAAGGTACTGGGTACCGGTACAACCAACCGCCAGCGAGTCTCCTACTACCTCCTTGCGCCAGCCAGGTCTTCGTCAAAGCTACCTTTCTTGCCTTACAGAAACACCAAGTCGCTAGTCTATAGAAAAAGGAAAAAGGAAAAAGTTAAAGAAGGACTCAGGCAGGTTGCGTGCGAATGAACGATCTTGCTTCCAAGACTTTCTCGCGGAGACTGGCCGACCGTGGGTAGCGAGAACCGAGTTGGGGGAGCATTCGCACTGCGCGTCACTCATCGACATCGACCTCGCTTTCTATTCTTTCTAAATTTATTCTTTCTATCATCATCGACCGCCCATCGACGGCAGTGGCGAACTCACAAGTCAGTGGCGGTAAGTTGGAGGAGCCTGTGATTGCCTGTGGGCCCGCTCACCAGCTGTACACTCTGTACCGTTCATGCTGGCGTCTCTCAGTCTCAGAGAGTCTCATTTCCGGCACTTCTCTCCATCCTTCTTGAGTTGGCCTTCTTTCCCTGTCTTACCGAGTTCCCAGCTGCACGCGCGGGCTACGGGTGCTATCTACGGGAGGTAGCTGCTTTCGACAATAGCGGACCCGCTCGTGTGATAGGCGGCGATTGGGCCTCTCTCATGCACTGCCTCTGAGTCCTCTGATGTTGCGCCTGCGGGATTGGTGGCATTTGTGGGGTGGAAGAAGGGAAGGAAGGAAGGACTGACCCTGCCTTGCGATGTGTCGCGCGAGAGCAGCCTATCATGATGGAGTCTATGCAGAGAGAGAACACAAACTAGAATCGCGGGAGAAATGAAATAGGCTTTCTTCTTCCGCCAAGCCAACCAAGCCACAACCAAGCCAAGCCATCCATCGCCGCATCGCCCTTGGAAGAGTTTACTACTTTTGCGAGAAACTACAAGACAAGGAGACACATTGCGACAAAGACGACAAAGCGATTAAACGCTGTGGAAAGAAAAGGTGGGATGGAGAACGGGTAAGCTCTTTACTGTCGCGATCGATGGATTCGATGGATCGACGATGATCGACGGCTACTTTGTGCGAACCACTGTTTCACAAAACGAACGGGCACTCACTGCCTTTTGATTCACTGGCACATTGGCTCACCACAGGCTGGGTCCCCGTGCTCACTGTCTACAAATCTCGACCACACGAAGATAAAAGACTCTGCAAACGCTGCTTGCTTATTCATACTGACTGTAAACTAGGAACTGTAAATCTTGGTTTCTTTCCGCCGCCATGTCTTGCGTTTGCAGAGTCTGTGACTCGCGTGTCAGTGCGACGAAGAAAGAGACAAAGGACTAACCAACCAGAATCAACAATTTTTATCATTTTCATTTACCAACCTTTCTTTCATTGTGGCACAGACTTGGAAAGAAAGAAAGTACAAGGCCGCTGTTGTGAGAACCAAGTGCTCAGTCCTCATCTTCAGTACACGGATAAAGAAAGGTAGCTTTGTGACAAGCAATAAACAAAACAAAACGAAACAAGAGACAAAAGACAAATGGATAAATGGACAGATGGACAGATGGCAGTGGCAAATCGCAACAATGCGAAAAGAAAGCGTTCTCGGCAGACGCGCCTCCGCTTTCTCTCTTCCTCTCTTCTCCTTTCTTCGCCGCAGAGCATCGTGAACGGATGCAACGTTGCAGATACTCAGTACCTCTCTCTCTCCCAGACTCTAGTTGGCAGCGAGGAAGAAAGCAAAAGCAAGTAAGCATGCAAGGAAGAGAGAGAGAGAGAGAGAGAGGGAGAGAAGGAGGAGGAAAGAAGGAAGATTAGGAGTGTGGCACACCCACCCACCCTCACCATTCACTCACCACTCGGACGAGGGGCACTAAGCGCGCAGCATAGCAGCACAGCAGCGTAGCAGTAGCACAACGTAGCAGAGCACAGTGGCCGCATCGACGAGGCCTCTCTCTCTGTCTCAGCTACCGGGGATGTTGTACTGAGTGCCGAGTATTGGTAGGGCGACGATCCAAAGTTCGAAGTTCTGCTCGCGGCGAGTAAAACATTTGCTTAATGCTTAGCGAGCGCGTAGTGGCTGCGCACACCGCCAAGTAACACGAGAGCTCCCTCTCTCTGTGTCTATCTGTGTTGTGTCTCCATGTCTCCGTCTCATTTGTCTCATTCGTGCAAACTTTGAAAGCTTTCTCTCAGGCTGTTGGAAAAAGTTGCGAGTTCCAGAGCCAAGAAGAAAGGCAAGCAGGCATTCCAGCCAGCCAGCCAGTCAGGCCCTGCAGAGCTCGAGAGAGTATACAAATATACAAATCGGGCGGTTAGCTCTTGTTACATGTTCGTTCACGAACGAGAGACCGTGACAAAGTAGACCAAGTGCCGGTGAGTAAAGTCCGCGAGTGCGAGCCACAGCGGGAATCGTAGGAGAGAGGGAGGATAGAGAGAGAGAGAGACCGTGCTCGTAAGACTTGTAAGACTCGTACGAAAGACGGGGAGACTTTTGGAAGGACAGGCACAAACTCGGGAAAACTCGGGACCTGGCAAGACGAGAGTGTGGAGGACGGGGAGCCAAGTGGTGTGTTGGGTCGGCTTTAGTAGCAAGCAAGCCCACCAGAACTATCAGTCACGAGCTTGTCCCGGAAAGCTCGCTCGGACGGGAACACTGTGTGCTGCAAACCCGCAACTTTGGGAGGACCAGTTGCCACGCCGTGCCGTGCACGATTCCTTCCCACTGCAAGCTAAGCTGGATTGAGAAAAATGATGATCGATGAGCAGAACACCGGGGCGCTCAAGTTCTTCCTGTCGCTCCATGCCGCCTTTGGGCTCGCAACGATTGCCATCGGCGTCTACATTATCACATTCGACCCTGCGCTGCGAGAATACTCCTACATCGTCACGTCAAACTTGGATGGCAAACTAACTGGACTGCTAGATCTCATATTTTATGGCCCCTTTATTTCGGGCTCGATGGTGTTTCTGTTCGCGCTCTTTGCCGCTCTTTCGGTGCGTCTGGGCCGCGTACCGCTGTCGCCCAGAAGAACACCCAAGGCCAGCGTGGGCAGGAAAGACAGTTTCCTCCACGAGCAAGCAGGCTGCTTTGCGAACTGTTGCAGCCGCTTCCGCATCACTGTCGTTCTCCTCACCGCCGTGTTCTTCTTGCAGATTGTCGGGGCAGGGCTCTTTCTCATCTTTCTGGATTCCATGTCCTCAAGTATTGAAAGCATGGCCGTCAGCGACGCACCGCTTGGCGAACTCGAGTCCAAAATCTCCACCTTTCAGCTCTCCATTTTCAATCTCTGCTGCTACGAAGAAGGGTGGAGCAGTCAGGGGAAGATTGAGGAGTGCGAGGACACCTCCAGCAACACCGCGCCAAGTTGCACTCTCCCCGAAAAATACCAGAGCTACAGCGACCATCTCTGCACTTGCTACTCGAGCTCGCTCTACGAAACCTTTTACGACACCCTGTCGCAGGACAAGCGGGTGTGTGAAACGCTGTCCCAGATGGTGGTAAGCATCTCCGCTTCCGACCGCATCCCAGGAACGGACATTCCAGTCTCCGCGTTTGTCCCTGTAGATCAAGCGCGCATCGTGGGCTTCAACGGGCCAGCTTCTCAGGACGAGACCACGGTGTCAGAGCCTAAAGGCTACGGATGCGGATTTGGCGGCTATGCAAAGGCGTTTCAGTGGTCCCAGTTCAAGTACCTCAGTGACAGTACCCAAGCCATCGCTATCACGGTGATTGCCATCTCGATTGCTGAGCTCATTGTGTTGATTTTTATCATTTGTGTTTTACGAGCTCAGAACGATGACGAGTACTTTGACGGGGTTTTCGGAGAAATCGTCGCGGAAAGGAGGAAGCTCTCCACTTTCCACAAGGCCGCCTCTTTCATCAGAGACTCGCCGCTTGCATTCATCCGCCGCACACCAAAGCCCAAACGAACCATGGCAGTCAAGGTATCCAAGCTTGACTTGGACGATAACGATGAGAACCCTGCCCATTCGAAAGGAAACCAGGCTGTACCCGAGCCATAGACAGCGTCTGCCTGTTTCTCTACCCTCGCTTCTGCTCCTGCTATCACCCTGTCAGGCGCGATCCAAAAATACGTAACCCCATGTAACCTTGTTGAACGCACTTTATTACCTCCACTTGCCAATTTTCCTCATACTCAGGACCATCTCATGCCTTCCATCAACCAACAACGCATCCCAAAACATCTCCGTCCAAAGCCTCTTCCACGCCAAGCAACTGGCACGTCTTCTCCTTTCCCATTTAGCTCGCCTCAAGCAGAACCCGCCGCCCAGAAGCTCTTCATCATCTTCACTTTTTGCAAACAGAACCAAACACATCTTGAAGAGCTAACGCTTTCCTCACCTGCCTGAGCTTGACAATGCAAAATGCAAGCGAAAGTTTGTTCTTCCAGGGCTCTCATGGCCTCCCATGGCTCCCATTCCTTGACAAGCTCATCTTCTCAATCAAGACTAAAACATTTCTTCATTTCTTCATTTCTTGCCTCAAGTCTCATCCAGCGTTGTTCACATGTCCATCGACTTCGTAAATCGACAAAATCGAATAAAATCAACTTGGGACCGTGCGCATTTTATTAGTACAAAGGTTGAAAGACCGGTAGGCGACAGTCACAGATAGTCACAGTGTGCGTCTTCGACTGACCAACTTGCGCGGCCGCAAGACTGGTGAACAAGACAAGACCTGCAAAAAGGCGGTGTCACGAGGGATGGCGCAAGCACAAGCCGACGAGCCCATCGTGGTCAAGGTGCTGTACTTTGCCAAAGCCAGGGAGCTGACTGGCACCAATCATGAGGAGTGGGTGGTGGACCAAAGCTGGACGAGCGAGGATCTGCAAGTGGCAATCTTGGAAAAGTACCCTTCGATCGAGTCGCTTTTCAAGACGTGTGCGTGGGCGCTCAATGAAAAGTATGTGGACGGCGCCGTGCAACTCAAGGACAAAGACACTCTTGCGGTAATCCCGGCCATCAGCGGAGGGTGATGATCGACTGCTGCCTCGAGCGCCTGAGATGCCAAGTATACATGGGAAAATGGCCTTTGAGCTGCGTAATATATTTGTTTCCAGAATCAATGCATTTTAGTCTTGTTATTTTCGTAGGGGTGGGGTCGTGCGCAGAGGGACAGGTTGATGGCGACCATTCAATCCTTCGATGCCAAACGCAAGGAGCTGAAGATTTACAGCATTCCAGATCGGTTCGAGAGCAGCTTCTTTTTGTCAAAGCCCTGAATCGCTGAGAGTAACGAAGGAGGCTTGCTCTGTTCAGCACCAGCACTAGCGCCAGCGGCAGGAGCGGGCGCCGGCGGGGCGCTTGAGATTGGGGCCTTAGGGGGGTCCACCTCAAACGGCATACTTTTCGTCTGAACAGGCTTGAATGCGGAGGCGTAAGAGATTGCCTCCATCGGCTCCGCATTATGAATACCGCCAACTTCAAAGCGCCCGGGGCTGCTTGCGGGCGAAATTGGGCTGTCGGGCACTGCATCCTCGCTGCCCAAATAGGATTCTGGGGCCATACCCTCCTGGCCATCAGCTTTCCGAATGACACACCAACCCTCCTCTCCATCAGCTCTCCTCAATAGTGTGACCACTTCACCAAGATTTATGGAAATTTCGCCGCTCTCCTCAGCAACAAAGTCGTACAACACTTTGCGCCGGTCCGATTCGGCGTATCCATCTCCATGGCCTTCCAGAACAGTTTCGAGTCCAAGGCTGGAGGCGTTGTTGCCCGTGGCATTATTGTTTTCCCCAAATCCTGCCGGCTCATTTAACACCGTAGCAACCGGAGAATTCCGTCCATTCTTTTCAAAGAAAGCAACGACACAAGCAAGGTGAGCAACAGGTGGGACTTGCTCCGGGATTTCGCCAATAGCAGACGTGCAAATGGAACCGACCTTAACCAGATTTGTGCTCTCCAGAGTTGCTAGTTGATGGTAGAGCGCAGCAGCCCGTGCAGTGCGCTCAAATCGGTACCGGTCCACCTCGAAGAAGAGGCCCCGAATCATTCGCTTCAGTGTGGGCTGCTTGTCGCGAATATTGGTCTCCAGCGTGATAGACCTCCTCTCCATTTTCTGGTGCGACTTATTTGGCACGGGGCTCGTCACATGTGGCGATGCTAGAGCTAAAGGGACGTTTTGGTCTTGTCCGCTCGCGCCATCATGCGCTACCAATGGAATGGGACTTCCATCAGATTCCGCGCCTCTTGACTCGGACTGAGCCTTAGCCAGACTAGTCTCTATCTTCGTCTTGAGCCCTGACAACTCGGTCATACCGCTTTTGTGGCGTTTTACCGCACTCTTTACGTCCGAGATCATGCGGTCCAGTTCCGAAAGGTATATAAGCTCAATGTGGATGGTTTGCAAAGTCTTCTCCAAAGCGACATCCGCCTCCTGGTTCAACGCGCGAACTCGGTCGTCGGAGACGGTCTGCATGGCTTCCAAGATTCGCGGCATGTCAATGGAGTCGTCACGCAATGTGATGCTCCCGGTGGGATCATTTGCGCTGCCATAGAGACGTGGAAAAGTATCGATTTCCTTTTGCCTCCACTTTTCAAAGAAGCCGGATATCTCCTTTTGGTTCTTTGCTTGCACTTTGATGAGCTGATGATTCCTCTGCGCTCGGTCGCGCAGCTTTGTGTACAGAACCTGAAGCATGGATATTTCTTTGCCGAAATCGCTCACTCTGCCGAGCACCCCTCGAGGGAGTGGAACGGAATCCAATACCTGCGGCCAATGCTGGAGGCCTGGTGAGATTCCACTCAGCTTGACGACCACCTTGTCGTTAAACTTTTTGGTTTCGTTACTGCAAAAGCTCTGAAATGCATGATCCGATCGAAGGATAGGGTTTCGCGCAATCTCGCGAACAAACCCCCTCAGCCATTCAATCATCTTGCCGATGGAAATGTTTGGCTTTGGCAGGGGCGGAATCAGCGCTCCCGTAAACCTGTCTCTGAGCACAGTCTCCAGCCGCTTAAATTCGCGAAACGTCCGTTTCGAAATGTTCACATTGCCTGTCTCTAGCGCCTTGGTGCGCACTGTGAAGACATTCTTTTTACGCACGATAAACTTGCGCTTCTTCTCCACCTCATCGGCGATCATGACCTCCACGTCCGGCTTGGACACGTGTTCCAGCCATTCGCGCACTTCACTCCTCGCTGACAGGGCTCTCTGCCTATCCATCTCGTCATCCTCCAGAAACTCGGTGTCACCAAACTCCGCCAAATCGTCAACGAACGCGCCGGGACTCAGGGCAAGGCTATTTCGCCCGCCATCTCTCGACCCTCTGCGCGGCGACAGTCTCTGCAGCATCTCCAGCTAGAGTAAGAATGTGTGTTTCGCCAGGACAATCAACCCCCAAATTCTATCCTCTACCAAAAGCGCACCTCTATCCTTTGCAATTCTTTGCCTACGCCCGAGTCACTCCTTACAACTGCCCTGTCACACCTAACCCCAGTCGCCTCAACTCGCCTCTCACAGTACCAATACCAAAACAGAGCATCCAATGCGGTCAAACGTCAAGGCAATACGACTCTACGACTCTCAATTCTCGAATCCCTGACGACTCAATCAAACACTCAAACAATCAAACAATCGATCGTCGGAGCGAAGGGCCCGCGAGACAGTGCACACCTGTAGTGGCGTACGCGCGAGGACAGTTGTAATATCTTTGGGTGTCCGCGGCCAGTGCAGAGAGCTGGCGTGGTTTTCCTTCTTCTCCTCTTTTGGTTTAGAGAGAGAGAGAAGAGTGTGAAAGAGATGGTGCACCTCCGGCGGCGCGGCGCGCCCGTGCGTTGACAAATGGCGCATATTCTGTACCAGCAGTCATTCCCAGTCGCAGCGGGAGACAAGACTATTGTTTACCTTGGTGTGACGCTGCAGCGGTGTATTAAGGACGGTTTTTGTTGTTTTTGTCTATTTTGCTCACTGAAAATGTACCTGCCTTGGAACGCATCTCTCTCTCTAACTAAGACATGCATAGCAGTATCTATTAGCTCCGGCCGACTCGCTAGATGTACCTTGACAAGAGAGCGTACTGATTCACGTTTCCTTGTTTTAGCGAGACACACCTATTTACACTCAATTTACTATGAGTTTCACGCGACTTGATGTTTAAAGACCAGGGGAGCGTTTGTGTCTGACATGCATCACAAGGCCACACAGCTTAGTGGTACTCATAGTCGTGGTAGTAGTAACTGATTTTATGGTTTCAACCTAAGCAAAGGAACCGTGGAACCGGCGCTCGTGTCTTTCCCGTGTCGATTCCCTTGCAGTTCGCACGAAAGCGCTCCGGTTCTTTGAGCAATAGAGGAATTGAGAAATTGAGCAATTGGACGCGGTCTTTGCTGTCTTTTTCGCGTTTCTCTTGGGGTTCGCAAACACAGTTGGTTGCTGTTTTCCAAACTCAACTGTCAACAAATTCCAAATCCAATCTCTTCCGAGCGAATTCACTGTCATTCCGAATTACGAATTACGAATTAAGATGTGGACTATTGACGCTCAAGACCTTGTCAATGAGTTGATCTTGCGAGCGCCGGTCTACCCCAAGAACTCCAAGTTCGCAATTCACAAGAACTCCAAGTTGCCTTAATCGTTCATGTTTCAAAATACCGTATAATACCTAATACCCACTACCTAATACATCAACGCAGCTTTTATGAGGCTTTGCTCTCTTCTAGCTAGCTCTATCCCAGAGACTACTCTTATACATAACAGTGAACTACTCTAACTCTTATACTAATACTACTAGGTAGTATGGTAGTAAGCCTTATATAGCAGCTACTGTTTAGAGAGCGTAGGTAGCCAATAGTAGCGGATGAGCTTCTGTGTTACTGCTAGCTAGCTAGTGTCTTCTCTGCCTATCATAGATGTAGATTATGCAAAAGTATCCAGTACTATAGTAGACGGTTATCCAAAAGCATAATACCCGTGAACCAGGTTTCAGAACTTTCTGTACGGATCTTCTATCGAGTCCTACCCCTCCACCGTATGCCGACGCCTAGCTAGATCATAGGCTATGGTAGAGTATGGAGTCGACCAAGGTGTCCTCGCGCACCCTTACCTGATTAAGAAGTAGCCAAACAATTTTCATAATCCTAACCGCAAAAAGCGGCGGGAAGTCTCAGTGTGGATTGGGCACGTGGAGAATTTTGAATTCGATTGGCAGTGCGAAAGAAAGACAAGAAAGACAAATAAGACAATTGAGACAAGTTGAGTGTATGTTTGACTTGGAGTTTACTTTCCAAGCTCCAAGTTCCAAGTGAAACTGAAACTGAAACTGAAACTGAAAGACAAAAGGCAAAAGACAAAAGACAAAAAGACAAAAAGACAAAAGACAAAAATAAAGGACAGCTGCTGAGAACGGAAGACAGGATAAGAGGGAAATCGTGAGCTAGGGAAAGTGCAGTGTGATTGAAGAGCGCGGAAAAGATGTTTTCGGGACTGCTCGATACGTACAAGAAGGAGCTGAACGAGTTTGTGAGCACCGTGCGAGATGATACTTCGAGGGCAGTGAGCAAAGCGGCTGAAAAGCTCAAGCAGTTCAATGAGCGCGAAGATGATGAGGAGAAGCCAAGCGCCAGCAAGCCTTTCTCGCACCCAACGCGTTTCGCGGACTTTTTGGAGCAGCGGAGCTGGGAAAATGATCACGGATTTGAGGAGTTCCAGCGCGCATTCGATCTCGAGGCAAAAGTGGAGCTGCTTGAAAGCGCCAAGACGCAGGTAGAGGATGAGCTGGAGCGCTTCGTGCCTGACGAATTCGAAGAGGAAGACTTTTGGCTCTTGTACTTCTTCTTCCAGCACGTGCAGCGGAGGGCCCGCCTTCTCGCCGGCGAGCTTGCTGATCAGCATGAGGAGGACGAGTTTTCCTGGGGCGACGAGGACGAGCAGGAGGAAAGTATTTCACCGAGGCCGGCGGCAGTTCCCTCGAATCCTGTTGGCGATGTGGTTGCCAAGAATGGCGAAGAGGTGGCCAGGGAGGAGATTTCTGCGGTACCCGAGAACCAAGCGCCCCAAGAGACACCTTTTGATGAAAATATCTCGAGCCGGTTGGCCGAGGCACTACGAGCGGTGGCCACGTTGGAGCAAGACCTGGAAAGCGAGAGGAAACGCTCGAGCGAACTCGAAGCAGTCATTGCGCAGCTACGCAGTGAGAACGTAGATCTGAAGTCTCAGCTCGAGAGCGCTACTTCTTCTGTCGCCCCAACAGGAGTCGCGGAAGAGCCAGCACCACTGAATTCTCAGCTTGAGAGCCCGACATCTGATGCTGCCCCAGCAGGAGTTGAACCAGAGCAAGCACCACTTTCCCGCGCATCCGAAAAGGAGGAGGAACGCTGTTATGATGAGGGTTTGGAGCACAAAGGCGCAGAGGAAGAGCTTGCTCTGGGAGAGGTAGCTGACAATGGCGCTGTTGCAGAAGATCTAGAAAAAGACCAGCCTGTTACAATCACGCGTGCCGAGACACCGACCCCTACTCCGGCTGCCGTCTCGAGTGCTTTGTCGTCACCACTCAGGGCTGAATCACCAGTGAAGGTCGAGAAGGGCGAGGACGAGGAGAGCAGTGGTTGGCAAGTTGAAGATCCCGTCGAAGGAGACGACTGGGGTGAATGGAGCTAACGCAGAGCGCTGAAATACGACACGTGAGAGAATTTGTTTTGTTTTGCTTTGAAGAATGTACACAGAAAATATCTTAGAATGGACAATTGAGTTTCTTCCTGTCACTTCCATACACCTTGTTCTGGAAGGTCAGCATGCTTTGCATGAAACAGATGAGTTCCTCTCCTCACAATGAGATGAACAAGCTGGTGCCATCGACACAACAGTGCTTGGCGACTGCGACTAATCACTGTCGTCTGACCCCGATTCCTCGTCTTCACTATCCTCCTCCTCCTCCTCGCTGCTGGATTCCATCGCCTCAGCGTACCGCTTTAAATAATAGTTGATCTGCTTTCTGTGAGCGGGTTGCTTGACTCCAATCTGATGAAAGTCTTCGTCTGACAGACCGATTTTTGCCCACAAATCCAGCCTTGTGTACCCCTGCGAGATAAATCCGTGTACATAAGCAGGTAGCTTCACAACTTGCTCTAGCCATTCCGTGACCTGGGCTATTTGATCGTGCGGCACGGTTGCCCCAGTGGTGTGCAGGGACAAGAACCGCTGAAGGGTCTCTGCCACCTTGGTGTTTGCGCTTGCTTGTGCGACCCCAAGAGGCGTGTGCCCGGCCCTGTCCACTTCGTGAACGACGTGTATCATCTCCCTTTCCAGAGCGTGCTGAAGTATAATCTCCACGGCTGATCGGTACCCGGCAGCCGCTGCAAGATGCAAAGCCGTGTTCCCCTCCGAATCACGCTCCTGCAGTCTAGCCTGCCCAGTGCTCAGCAGCTCCGAGATCACGACACTGGCGCCAGAGCCCGCTGCGACATGCAACGGAGTGAGCTGCATGTGCGTGGACTTGCACTCCACATCCGCGCCACAATCTATCAGCATCTTCGCAACTAAACCTGCCGCCCACCCAGCATTCTGCCAGCGCTGACCGCCAGCAGTACAGGTTGACCCGCCAATCGCAGCTACCAAGTGCAGAGGCGAAAATCCTTGCAACTCCACTGGCGAGTCCACTTTACCGGCGGATATTGCCTCGGAGCAGAGTTCCGTCGCATCCGCGAATTGCCCTCGCTCGACCAGAGCGAGAGCTGTTGCCAAGCCCTCCCACATGTCCCGTCAACAGCCGCCTTTGCGAAAATGCGGACCCACACTCTCTCGCACTTGGTGCTCCTCCAGATCTTCCTGGTCCACACAGATTTCACAACGTTGGAGCGTGCTGCGCGTGCGCCGCTCGATATCTAAGACCTACCTTCACGCGCGAAGAGCGGCATATCGCGGGCGATTCACGACTGAAGTACTGAAGTAGTCTTTGTCGCCTTCTCCAACTTTGGTACTCAGTACCCGAGTACTGCGCCAGTCTGAACAGTCTGAACAGTCTGAACAGTCTGAACAGTCTGAACAGTCTGAACAGTGGGACGCCAATTCAGCGCAGCAGTGAACTTGAACAGTTACTAATACTCACTGTCAGTACCGGTACCGGTAAGTGTTGCAAGTTAGTCACATTTTCAAGGATCATGATAATCATGATCATCATGATGCGAAGAGGGCGAAATCCTCAAAATGCGCAAAGGAGTTGACAGTGAATGTGAGTTGCGTTCAGAGGACGTCCTTTGGGGCCTGCTAAATGAGTTATGCAAAGGGGCTTTTCGCTCATCTTGAGGCCTCACACCTCCGCATCCGTTTACATCTTTGTGGTGGTGAGGGGGGGGGGATCACGCGGTATTGGCCTTGATTCAGCGGTGGTACCGATTTTACAAAGTGTGCAAGGTGTCAAATGAGGGATGAAGTCGGGTTCAGAAGATGTATTTGGGAACCTGCTGGATAAATTATGTATGAATAGTCTTTTCGTTGATCCTGAACATACTTCTGTGTCCATTCACATCTTGTCGCTTATATGGAGTGAATGCACGTGAGTACGATATTGAGGATCATTCAGCGATGGTACCAAAGGTCAGAGGATGTACACCAATATCTCGCGAAACTGCTCCATATCCGTGCAGTTCTCGACGACAAGCGATTCGATCGGGACGCCGATCTTCAAGTCATCGAAATTGACGGATCAACAGAGCCAAAACCAAAACCAAAACTCCAAAAGCAAACCATAACAGCCTAAACAACCAAGCATCCCTCAACCACTAGTTCTCAACACCGCTCGTAGCCATGAAGATTCAAGTCGCGCTTGTCGCCTTCTCTGCCGCTTTTACCGCGTCCTCTGCCGCAGCCATTCGTGGTTCTGGCGAGAGAAAGCTGTACACCAATTGCGTGCACGATGACTGTCCGGCAATCAGCTAGGTACCACGTACACGAATAGACTTTACCAGTAGTACACACTTAAACCTGTCGCGCGCAAAAGAAGAGCCACTGGAATCCATGGAATACCGTATTTACTAATCAAGTTGCGTTCTCTCAAACCGGAAAACTTCAGGAAAGGAGGATGTCCTAGCTTCTATGACTATCAAAGGTGCGAGTGGAATCGCGGCAGCACCCGAGGTCATGTACGGTGTTCACCCACAACTGCGGCTTGGATTGTCTCGAAAATGCAGTCGAACGGTCACACGCGGGGACATAGAGACAGAGATTGATTGGCAAATATTTGGGAGAGAGGCGCAGAAGGCATCGCTCGCGAAGCGTTTTGGAGGCTGACACAGCGAAGAAGAAGAAGAAGAAGAAGAAGAAGAAGAAGAAGAAGAAGAAGANAGACCTCGGCACCAACCATGGCTCCAACCAAGAATGGAAAAGGCAATCAGTAAGAAGAACGGAAACATAGACATTAACGACAAAATGAATGAACATACTTTATCATAACCTTGCGCTGTCTGCGCGACTCTGCACCGGACTCGTAAAACGCGAAGCCCTTTCGAAAGAACTGAACTCCGCGCTACAAGCAGTCCACCAACACCAAAACAATCAGTAGTCGCCCAATCCCACCAATCAAAATCGTGTCGGCCTGATGAACCTTAAATCCCAAGCAACATACATTTCCAAAACTTCCTCACTGACCGAACCAAAATGAATGAATGAACGAGCCTTCTCAGCGCCTTCGCATGCTTTCCACGGCGAGCCGGCAGGCTAACCCTCTCACTAACCTTCACGAGCCCGCCACACATCGCCATCCAGCTCAGGGATGCTTGGGGGAAGGAACGAGCAACCTCAACACTAACAGTAAGTAGTAAAAACAATGCAGTTTCGTGGTTTACGGGACTCAGCGCAGTAAACCGTAGTTGAGGATATGGTAGGTACAACGTACACGAATAGACTTTACCAGTAGTACACACTTAAACCTGTCGCGCGCAAAAGAAGAGCCACTGGAATCCGTGGAATACCGTATTTACTAATCAAGTTGCGTTCTCTCAAACCGGAAAACTTCAGGAAAGGAGGATGTCCTAGCTTCTATGACTATCAAAGGTGCGAGTGGAATCGCGGCAGCACCCGAGGTCATGTACGGTGTTCACCCACAACTGCGGCTTGGATTGTCTCGAAAATGCAGTCGAACGGTCTTCGGCGAAAGGGGCACACGCGGGGACATAGAGACAGAGATTGATTGGCAAATATTTGGGAGAGAGGCGCAGAAGGCATCGCTCGCGAAGCGTTTCGGAGGCTGACACAGCGAAGAAGAAGAAGAAGAAGAAGAAGAAGAAGAAGAAGAAGAAGAAGAAGAGATGGGGTACGAGGAGAGGGAGAGTTGTTGCGGGATGTCGACATTTTGGTGTGTGGACTCGGCGGACGACGGGTTTCGGGCGATGGAGCAAGAAGAGGCCGTGTGGTGAGTTGGTGCCCGCTCAGTTGGTTGAGAAAGTAGAGCAGTTAAAGTGCTAATGAGACCACTCGTTCCACGCGAAGGTTCGAACTTGGATGCAGGGACTTTAGTGGAGCGTGGAAGTTCGCCGTGGCGCTCAAGGGCAACCAGACGCTTCGACAGCTGTGGTAGGTCATGGAGATGTATCAACTCTGACGTTAGAAACATTCTCGTGCTTTTCAACACTGACGATTCAACCAATTGTCTTCATAGTCTTCCAGAGATGAACATTGGCCCCGAAGGAGCTTCAGCGATCGGCCACGCTTTGGAGAGGAATACTGTGCTCACTTCGCTGGAGTACGTGCACTCATGGCTTCAGCGCCAGCTTCGTGAAAACGTATAGCGTCTTACCCATTATAGGAGTTTTGTTCCTGGTGGCTGACAACTTCTTGTTTGTTTGTTTCTGAGATAGTCTTGCAAACAATGGAATTGGCAACAGAGGAGCCTCAGCTATCGGCCGCGCCTTGGAGAAAAATATTGCGCTGACTTCACTAGAGTACGTACACGTATGGCTTCAACGCCAGCTTCGCGAATCGTTTAATATCTTGCTCTTTTAGCCTGACAAAACTCCTTGTTTCTTCTGGAGATAGTCTCGACGGCAACGAAATTGCCAACGAAGGAGCATCAGCAATTAGTCGCGCTTTGATGAGAAACAGCACGCTAACCTGGCTAAAGTACGCGTGGCTTTTTGACGCTGGTTTCGTGCATCAGTCTGATACCTCACTAATTCATCTCGTCTCTTGCATGTTAGTCTGAGAAGAAATTACATTCTCGCTGAAGGAGCATCGGCAATCGGTTGCGCGCTGGAAAAGAACACTGCGCTGACTGTCCTGAAGTACGTGCGGTTCCGGCTAATGGCATTTCAGGTTTTTGGTGAAAGATTCTCTAATTCGTCATTGCCCTCCATGTAAAGTCTTTGGGGCAACAATTTTAGCGCAAGCGAAAAAGTGGGGGGTCTGGCTACGTTTCTTTTGCAGCTCGTTTGGCAGAGAGAAAGGAAGGCCTCATTGTCTATTGCTCAAAGTCTGGAGACGAACACTGCGCTGACTTCGTTGGAGTACGTGTGAAGTGGGACACCGATTTTGCGAGAGTTTACTATTTCACGTCTTAGTAGCTGACAATTTTCGCGTCTTCTTGAAATAGCTTTGGCGGGGGAGGAATGGATCGTGAAGGAGCACTAGCGATTTTTCGCGCTTTGGAGAAGAACACTGTCCTAGCTTATTTGAAGTACGTATCACTTTTGACACGTACCCTCGTTCCAATGTTTGACGGCTCACTAAACGGTTGCTATTTGGATTGTGTATAGTCTTTCTGAGCATAAACTCGGCGCTGACAGTACAGCAGCATCAGTGATCAGTCACGCGCTGATTAAAAATAGCACGTTAACGTCCTTGGGGTAAGTGCGACTGGGTCCCAACCATCTTTTATTGAAGCTTCAGAGAATATACATTTTATTGAGCTCTCTCGTGCTTTGTAGCTGACAATTTCATCTCGCGTTAGGCTTGCGATGAATGACATTGGCGATGAGGTGGCATCAGCGATTGGTCGCGCGCTGGAGAAGAACACTGCACTCAAGGCTTTGGAGTACGTGCGACTTGAACACTGGTTTCGTGCATTGAACTTGTTTTAGCTTTGTGGCTGATTTTATTTTTTTTCTGCAATAGTCTCCAAGAAAATGGAATCGGCAAAGAAGGAGCATCAGCCATCGGACGCGCGCTGGAGAGGAACGCTGCACTCACGACTTTGGAGTACGTGTGACTCGGACGCAGTCTTTGTAAATGTGTTTGAAATTCCTGTGAACGTCCTTTTCGTCGCTGACAATTTAAGTCTTCTTAGCCTAGGATTCAATGATATTCACGCTGAGGGAGCGTCGGCGATTGGTCGCGCGTTGGGAAAGAACACTGTCTTGACTTCTTTGAAGTACGTTCGACTAGAACATTACTTTTTGATGAATACACTTAATGTATAGGTCCGTGTTCTCGTGCTTTGCAGCTGACAGTTCCATCGTTTTTAGTTTGGGAGATAATAGAATTCACACCGAGGGAACGTCAGCAATCGGTCGCGCGTTGGAGAAGAATACCGCCTTGACATTTTTAGAGTACGTTCAACTGCAGCGTTGCGCTCTGATGAGAGCGCTTGATGTATGAGTCAGTTTCCTTTTGCTTATTGCAGCTGACAATTCCATCAATTTCAGTTTGAAAGGGAATGAAATGAACACCGAAGGAGCCTCAGCATTCGGTCGTGCGTTGGAGAAGAATACTGTCTTGACTTCCTTGAAGTACGTTCAGCTGCAGCATTGCGTCCTAATCGTCTGATAAATGTGTCAACTTTCTTTTGCTAGACAGCTGACAATTCCATATTTTAGTCTGACAGGGTTACTTCAAGACGAAGGAGCGTCAGCGATCGGTCGCGCCTTGGAGAAAAACACTGTGCTGACTTCCTTGAGGTACGTACGAATTCTTGCACTGATCTCGTCTTAAAGTTTTGCAAGTTACTAACCATTCGCATTCTTTGATCCCCATTTGTTTAGCCTGAACGAGAGTGTAATTAACACCGAAGGAGCATCAGCGATCAGTCGCGCCTTGGAGAAAAACATGGCGCTCAAGTCGTTGGAGTACGTGTGATGTGTTGCACTTGTCTTGTGAAAGAAGAAACAGTGCCTCTGTACCAGAGTTTCGAGTCTTGGTAGCTGATGAATTTCGAGACCTCTTTCAAAACAGGCTATACTTTAGTGACATTGGCGTTGAGGGAGCACGAGCAATCGGTCGTGCATTGGAGGAGAACAGTACTTTGACTTCTTTGAGGTGAGCAGGGATTTGGGCACAAATTTCGTAAACCTGATGATTTATTAAATTGCTTCCTTGCGCCTTGTGGCTAACGATTTCATCTCTTGAAGGATGAGCGAGAATCCAATCGGCTCTGATGGAGCAACAGCGATCGGTCGCGCGTTGGAGAAGAATACTGCGCTGACTACGTTGGAGTACGTGCGACTCGCACCGATTTTTGAAACTCTTCATTCGTTTACTGACCTTGCTTGCGCCTTGCGGCTGACATTTTCGTCTCTCTTCAGACTTCGAGGGAGTTGTATTGGCGATGAGGAGGCATCAGCGATCGGTCGCGCGTTGGGCAGAAGCACTGCGCTGACTTCTTTAGAGTAAGTTTGACTTTGACCTCGGTTTCATGAGATATATCAGTGACTTCACTGAACTTGCCGTGCTTTGCGGCTGGCGATTTGCGTCGCTTCTGGAATCAGTCTCGGAGGAAATAGAATTGGCGACGAAGGAGCATCAGCGATCGGTGTCGCGTTGGAGAAGAACACTTCACTGACTTTGTTGGAGTACGTATGAAATTGAGAATTTTTTCTCTTGACAAACGTCGGGACGTTGTCTAACTTTTACGTGCTTGTGCGTCACGATATTGAAACAGGATATGGGGTAATTCCCTCTCAGACGAGAACAAACTAAGAATCGAGCGCGCGTTGAAATCGAATCGTGCGCTTTCTTTGTTTAAGTATATGTGAAGTTTGACACTGAATCATGTGAATTCACTCATGCACGGACTTTACCCTCGATCTCCGAAATTACGTCACTGTCAACCAAGTTTAGAAAGGCGACCATCTAGTTTCATGAAGCCGTGCTTTTACGTCAAGACCTGCGTTGTGAGACAAGACACTTTCTCAACGCAACGGCCCGGAGATAGAGTTCCATAAGATAATTGTCAACATTGAAAATTCTGATAGTCTCTCAAAATTTAGTAAATTCCAGAAGACGAAGGCAAGGAGGACTGCCCCGAAATATTCGAGAGTCCGCATGCATACGACTAACTTGTCATCTACAGCGGAAACGCGAACAGCAGAGTGAGCAGATGCAAAACAATGTCTTGCGCAAGTTGCATTTGAGGGCAACACTTTTGGCATCTTGAATGACACCATCAATTGACGCCTTAAGGTGGGCGCAGGCAACGGTTTGTTTCATATAGGAGACCTCTAAGAACGGATTTACGCGACCCCGATGCTTGACAGTGAGTTCATCTTTGACGAAGTCAAAGAAGTCTTCAGCTTCAGGACCAAAACCTCCATGTAGATATCTCACCATAGGAACCAGGCGTGCATGGGGAATCTTCGCGATTGCAGCGTCGTATTTCTTGTGTTTCTCCTTCTCACGGACGGTTGCGGGACCATCATGCAAAGGCTGCTTGAGAAGCCGCAGGGCGTTGGTTGGGGTAGAGTGGGACATGGCGGGAAAGTCAATGAAAATGAGTGCCTGCAGTTTGTGGTGCCAGCCGGAGATCCTGAGATCAGCACGGCGGTGGACCGTACGAAGACCTTCGCTACTGCGCAGATGTGGTTCAATTTCCGTCTTGAGGTCCGGCATTGCATACAAAAGAGCTGATTCTAATGCACGTATCGACGCAGTGTGAACAGGCACGTGGTGACCCTTGGCGCAAGAAAAGAGATGGTAACCGACGCAAATGTTGGTGGTGGCATTCAGCAGGGGTGTTTTACAGCTGCAAGTGCGTATTGGGGGTACCTCGAGTTGTAGTTTCGGAAGCCCAAGGTAAAGACGTAACCCATTGACCATGTGATGGTTCTCCAAAGTTTGCCGTCGTGAGATTGGTAATGCGCGGAGAAAATCAGACGCAGACTTGTTCGTGCCCAGCTTAGCCGCGGCATGGAGAAGCAACACCTTCGATTTGAATGGGGAGGCAGGTGTGCTATGTGTCATGGCGGAGCTGCGGTCAAGAAGAGTCTGGAGTTTATGTGCATCCAGTGATTTGGCGAGGTCATGTTGGCGAAAGATGGGTAAGGAGGCCAACGTTACCTTATGTCCGATAGGAGCCTCGAGCGCTTCAGCCGCAGGCCTGTGATGATCTCTCGTAAAACCAACAAAGTGGGGTGTGGAGTTGCTTCCGGGGCCGCTGGGGAGGAGGCGCGTAGATCCGCCTCGAAGATGGCTTTCAAGGTGGGGTGCGATTGCTCCGCTGCATAAGTCTCCATCGCCTTCCAAGAGGCGAGGTAACTGGTGTAACCCCGAGCCGAGTATGCTTGCAAAGCAAGACCGCCACTGGAAAAGGGAAGGGAAACCCGTTCATGAGCAGGTGGAGCAAGAACACCAAGGCGTGAGGGATCTTGTTTGGTGAAGTGGAGGCACAGGTCAAGGATCATGTCATCAAATGGCGAAGCGAGGGCTTGAAAAGCAGTGGGTGGAACCACTCGAGCGAAATATCCAGGCATCTTGGCCAAAGATGCGCGAGTAAGGATCAGAGCATCCTGGATGGATGGCTGTTCCTTGAGTGCATCCGCGCGTAAAGTGTATTTGTTGTCCATTTTCTCCAGGAGGATCCTCTTGATAAATTCAGGAGCCAACAGGTTTGCCGACCACCTCAACGCCTTGCTGGTCGCGTGGAAGGGTGTTGGAAGGGTCGTTGCTCGTCCAGATAATGGGGCAAGAGCCCAGGGAGGTGGCCATCGCATGGCGACGTTCGGCGGTCCAAAGGTGAGGCGGCTCTTTGACGAGGACCGCGCATTTATGGATGTTGACGGTGGTGCCGAAAGTCGCACAGAGGGTGGAGCGAGCTTTGAGGAGGTGCGCAAGGTCTTGGACCGGGCCGACGTAGTTCCCATCGTCTGCAAAGTCGATTGCATCGATATGGGAAGTCAGGAGCTGCCCGCCACCAGCAGTGAAGACGGCAGCGCGCAGCTCGTCCGTGATCCAGGCCGGATTATGGGCTTGGTCCTCGAAGCATTGGTATGGGACATGTGACACTGGCGGGTTAGTAGCGGGGTCCAGCATGATATCGTGCAGCATTCGCGTCATGTGGAAACTGGCTAGAGCATAGTATAACATGGCCCGAGGGTCACCTTGGTGAAGACCAGTAGCTGTTGGAATGTAGTGCAAAGTGCGGAGCTCTGAACAGTGACCGTCAACGGTTGGATCTGGCGTCGTATAGACGGCAAATCCAGGGACCGCGTAATCACGTAGAAAGCCAGGCACAGTTTGGGGTGCATACATGCGGAGGACGCCCAGCAGAAAGTGCAGATCCAGCGTGTTGAAGGCGTTGCTGTAATCGATTTTGAGCAGAGAGTTACAATGACTCGCGGGACCCCTCCCTGCTAAGCCCGTTCATACAGTTGGCAGTACACCGGAACTCATCCGAACTCCGAAGTTAAGCCCAACCTGGCCAGGTCAGTACTACCGTAGGGGACTAGGTGGGAAGCCCTGGTGACGAGCTTTTTGCCAANGTACCCCTACTCCCAAGCCCGCTCAGACTTCATGTCGTACACCGGAACTCATCCGAACTCCGAAGTTAAGCCATGACAGGCCAGGTCAGTACTACCGTAGGGGACTAGGTGGGAAGCCCTGGTGGCGAGCTTTTTTCGCAATTTTTTCCGTTCATTTTTTTTTGGCAACAACCCAAAGTGCGCGCCTCTTTTTCCCCCAGCAAGCCAAAGTGCGCCTGCCTTCGGCGGTCTCCTTCCTGCGCTTGAGAGTTGCGCCTGCCTCCGCGGCCAATGAGTGAGCCTGCCTTCGGCGCTCTTCTTCGTGCTTGACAGCTTCGCCCTGCGCCTACTGTGCCTGCCTGCCTCCTGCAGGCTGACTGACTCGTTCTGTTTCCAGAACAGGTCAACTAGCACTTCCTAATGAGAGACCTAATCAGTGCATTGGCTCCCGATTAGGGCCTTGTATAGGGTCCTGACTAGTGACTGTATAGGCTCCTGACTAGTGCCTTGTGTAGGCTCTCGATTAGCGACTTGTAAAGGCTGTTGAGTATTGCCTTGTATAGGACGTTGAGTAGTGCCTTTCATAGGCTCCCGATTAGCGCATTATAGAGGCTCTTGATTAGCGCCTTACATAGGCTCTTGGATAGTGCCTTGCACCTGGCAGGCTTAATCAATCGCCTGATGAGAGGATAGGATAGAACTGCCTTAATATGCCTTAATGCAGATCTCAGATCTACTGTTCCCGTAGATAGAACACGACGTGCAAAAATTGCAGTAGAATTGGACGAGCTCCGGAGCTCCCATCCCAACACTGAGGGAGACCTTTTCGAAAAAATTTCAAAATGTTGAGAAAACTCGACAACAATTACCGGTACGCAACAGAAGTTTCCCTGAAAGCAAAAGAATGAGCGATAACTTGATAGCGATTGTCCAATTCAGAGAAGAAATGAGAGGTTCAGCCAAAGTGTTCCTTAATAGGCTCTATCTAGCTAGAGCTAGCCTAAGTTGGCTTTGCGTACGTCACTACTAGCTCTTATTTCCTATCCGAACCTTCTGCTACGCTTTCATGCACGCGGACATTCCTTTTGCAGGTGTGCGAAAGAGATTTGATTCAAGTTCAGAAGACGTATTTAGGAACCTGCCGGATAAATTATGTGAAGAGCCTTTTCGTTGATCTTGAAGAATCATACCTCTGTGTCCACTCACATCTTGCTTATATGGAGTGAATGCACGTGAATACGATATCGACGTTGATTCAGCGGTGGTACCAAAGGTCAGAGGATGTACACCAATATCTCGTGAAACTGCTCCATATCCGTGCAGTTCTCGACGACAAGCGATTCGATCGGGACCCCGATCTTCAAGTCATCGAAATCGACAGATCAACAGAGCCAAAACCAAAACTCCAAAAGCAAACCAATAACAACCTAAACAACCAGGCATCCCTCAACCCAGTTCTCAACACCGCTCGTAGCCATGAAGATTCAAGTCGCGCTCGTCGCCTTCTCTGCCGCTTTTACCGCGTCCTCTGCCGCAGCCATTCGCGGTTCTGGGGAGAGAAAGCTGTACACCAATTGCGTGCACGATGACTGCCCGGCAATCAGCGTCATGGGTTCCGGGTCCGCTGGAATCGACGGCGTGTTCCAGCCCTTCCGCTCTTGCGACGACTACCCGTACGGCAAGAACACCTACGATGCATATTGGCAGGGATACACGAGCAGCAGCGGCGCTTCTCTAGGCTTTTACTGGAAGGACCGGACCTTCCGCGGCTGGGGAGTGGCTACCTATAAAGGCGACATCACGTACTATGACGGCTTGAACCGTAACACTCCTGAAGAGCTGCAGCTGGACAAGTGGACCATGCGCAGCGGATACGGCTCCGCGCCGATTCCTCAAGTTCAGTGTCTCACAGGTGCCGTGGCGTCTTGGTCCTTTCTTTCCACGAACCCAAGCTCCTCCTGGACCACCACTTCCGGTTCTGAGTACAGCAGCGTACAGCAACAGACGAGTCAGGTCCAGGCGTCTATTGGCGTCAAATACGGGGTAGTACAGACCTCCACATCGTACCAGCAGACTACGCAGCAGACCGTCTCGCAGACTATGAATACGCAGTACTCGGAGACTTGCACAAACCCATGTGGAGCTGACCGCGCTCTGTGGGTCTACACGATCGACACTGGTCTTGCGCAAGCTCTTCAGCCCCAATGCGGAATGGTAAGCTGTGTTCCCCTGGGTCTTCAGCCTCTGTGTCCGGTGGAATACTGTGGCGGAGACAGCTTGTTCGACGGATGCCAGTGCTGCAGCTCGAACGAGTGGATCGACGACTCGTTCACCGGAACTCGTCCGCCTATCTGCCAGAAGACCTCGGCACCAACCATGGCTCCAACCAAGAATGGAAAAGGCAATCAATAAGGAGAGAACAACCAAATTAAGTGTAAATATCAAATAAATTGCAATCCTTTACTCCTCTCAAACATCTTGACCAGGCTCCGGAAGATGAAAACAAAGCTCCCGAAAGGAAATGTACAAAGTGCAAGCCAGAGCCATCCGAGCGAGATATTAAACGTTGGCAAGTCTGCAGAACGAACTAAAGAGAGAAACTGCTGACGTTTTCACGAGACGTCCAATCAGCGCATTAAGAACCCTGTGATTTGGTGAGGACAGAACCAACCCTAACCAACAAGGACCATCGCAAGCCGATGGGTCTCAATGCGCAGACAAAAACAAAACAAAAGATTTCTAAGATAGAAGCAGTTTTGTATTCGATCGAAAGTACTCATTTCAATTCAGCGCTGTTACGGGCGATGATCGTGAGAGCAATCAAAGCTCGTTCTTGTTTCCTCGACGCGCTAAAGAACCCGCACTTCGAAAGCATACTAGCCGAATCGCAAAGGAGCCTCAGAAGAAGAAAGAGCCCGCTGACGAAAACCCACCCGAAAACGAACCACTAAACAATAAAACAATACGCTAATTTCCTCCCAGAGTTGAACGAAACTGGAGCAGCTCGGTAGTCCCGCAACTCTTTCGAGTTGCATGCATTTGGTTTCAGAGCAGATGATTGCGATGTGATGATCGCGGCGCTGATTTGACCAAGTCATTCGATTTCTTCAGTCTTGAAAGCGCCAGTCTGAGGGTGCAGTGGCACAATGACCTACCCCAGTGTGGTACTCAGTACTAGTACTGAGCACAGTCTTCCGAACAACTTCTGGATCTGTGCCTGTTTCACTTTCCTGGCCACAATGTCGAACCAGTTTTCAGAGCTCAAGGACACACACGAGCTTAGCAAGCTTAGCACTGAGAAGCTACTGCCACGACGATCTGGCGGCGCTCTCGTACCGGTGCTCTACTCAGCAAGTTATCTGCAGCTCCGAAGCTTTGACAGAATGCCAGTAGGGAATTTGACTGGGTGTGGTCGTCCATTGTCCACGTGTACCATACGGATCCGTCACGCATTACGGTAGGACCACTGGAAAGGTGTGCAACAACGCCAGTGGTGTGCACCAGTCGTGGTAGACTCTGATCTCGGATAGACCGCGACTCTTCTATGATAAACTACCTGCACCACCTCTGGCAGGCCATCACGTTTGTGCAGCTCCTTTTCATTTTTTATGACATTAGACTTACACAAGATGATAAGTCAAGGCGAGGAAAGAATTGGCAAAGAACGACGAGACGAGCTTTGTCTCAAGAACCAAGACACACACACTTTTTGCTAGCAGTATGCTGTGATGACAGTACCACTGCATCTACAGAGCACTATGGCAAGCGCATTACTATTAGTACCTCCCCCCGCTAATACCAGGCTACTATCTACTTGAGAGCTACGAACGAGTAGTAGACTAGCGCCTTGGCTAGAGCGGCGCGGTAGCCAAAGCCCCCCCTCGGTCCTATGCCGTGCTACCCGCACATTACCAGTGCAAAGGACTGATTGAATTGCTCGAGCAGTCCTATCGCCGGCTAGGGAGGGCAGGTAGCAGTAGTGGTGCGCGGGTGTGAACAAGAGAAAAGAGAGAGAGAGAGCGAGGGAGATAAGAGCAGAAAGACACAGAAAGACTGTGGCTACTGTGGCGAGCGGGCAGAGGTGACACAGACGAAAGAAAGAAAGAAAGAAAGAAACCAAAGGAAGAGACGCAAGCGCTCATAATCAGCAAGAGGGCTCAGACAGTCAGAGGGACATATATATCTACATACATATCTACACACGCAAACGCAAACGCAAACACTCGCCAGACAGGGAGCTCGAAGCGGTGAAGGCTGAGTGGGTGGTCGAAGGAAGGTGAGAGGGGGACTGCAGGCATTAGGACTTGGGGCTTGTGGTGGTGGTGTTCGTGATACGCCGGATTCTGACGCAGCGGTCAAGATGTTCAGCCAGGGGTCGTACGTCTTCATTCCTGACGACGAAGAATGCTTCCTTGCTGCCAAGGTAGAGAGCGCGTTTGCGCCGGGGAAACCTGCTTCCCTCAAGCTCGTGGAAAATGGGCGAAAGGTCAAGCTGTCCGGCGCTGAAACACAGGGGATCATCTCCATGAACGAGCAGAGCCTGGATCCAATCGAAGACATGGTGCACCTCAAGCAGCTGGACGAGGCTTCCATCTTGCACAATCTTCGTATGCGTTTCTTTCAGGACAATATTTACACCAACATTGGGTCCATCCTTGTCTCGGTGAATCCGTTCAAAGTCTTGCCAATCTACTCCCCGGAAATTGTAGACGACTACATTCAAAGCGGAGCGCGCAATCTTGATCCGCACATCTTTGGTGTTGCAGATAACGCCTATCGCGCCATGGTGGGTTTCGGCCGAAGTCAGTCATGTATCGTTTCCGGGGAGTCTGGCGCAGGGAAAACGGAGGCGACCAAACTGTTTCTTCAATATCTCAGCGAAAAGAGCAACGGCGCGAGTACAAAATCTGCCTTGCTGCAGGAGCAGATTTTGGAAGCCAACCCGTTGCTGGAGGCCTTTGGAAACGCCAAAACTGTGCGAAATGACAACAGCTCCCGATTTGGAAAGCTGATTGAGGTTTACTTTGACAGTAAGCTGGGCAGCATTGTCGGAGGATCCATCACCAGCTACCTGCTCGAAAAAAGCCGGCTTGTACAGCAAGCCGGAAAAGAAAGGAATTATCACATCTTCTACCAGCTGTGTGCAGCCGCTGGCATGGACGCTGATCTCAACGCAAATTTTGACCTGCAAGAGGCTGACCAATACTACTTTTTAAATCAGCTTGAGGTCGACGACTCCTCTGTCGTGCCAGGAGTGAACGATTTCAATGAATGGAACAACACCGTCTCTGCCATGGAGGTCATGGGTATTTCCGCGGACGAGCGCCAGGACATTATTCGAGTTCTTGCTGGCATTTTACACCTCGGGAACGTTCGTTTTCAAGGAACGGACGAGACTTCTTCCGTGGAGAATGTCTCCGCCCTCCAAATCGCAGCCGACCAATTAGGTTGTTCTCCAGGAGAGCTCGAGAAAGCTTTGTGCATGAGAAATCGTGGCAATGCGAAAGAGTCCGTGTATGCCAATCAAGGTGTCGCTCAGGCCAAAGAGTCTCGGGACGCACTGGCGAAAGCCGTCTATAGTTACCTGTTTGATTGGCTCATCGACGAGAAAATCAACAAGTGTCTCGCAAAGAGTTTGGGATCCACAAGTGGCGAAAAGTGCACCATCGGTGTACTCGACATTTTTGGGTTCGAAAGCTTTGAGCACAATTCCTTTGAGCAACTGTGCATCAACTACTGCAATGAAAAGCTTCAGAGCCATTTTGTGGAGCACATCTTCAAGCTTGAGCAGGTAGAATACGAAAAAGAAGGCGTCGACGTGTCCAAGATCGCATTCGAGGATACGAGCGATATCCTCAAGGTTTTGGAGCAGAAGGGCTCGGGAGTGTTCCCTATTCTTGACGAAGAAAATCGCCTCCCTCGCGGAACTGACGAGGGCTTCTTGGCCAAGGTTCTGGCGCAAGTCGACACCTCATCTGGAGTTCTGCGGAAACCAGACATCAAGAGACAAAGAAACAATGCAGGGGGGGCACGCTTTGTTTTTTCCGTTGTACACTATGCGGGCGAGGTCAACTATGACTCTCGAGGATTCTTGGAGAAAAACAAAGACATGCTTCTTGCTGACCTGGCAAATCTCGGTGCCAAATCAAGCTTCAAGTTTGTCTCTTACTTGTTTCGCCGCGGATCCCGGAACGGCGAGAGCAGAAAAGGCAAGGGTGATGCGAATAAGAAAACGATACATATGCAGTTCCGCGACCAACTCAGCACGTTGATGGACACTCTTAACTCGACAGACCCTCACTATGTGCGCTGCATTAAGCCCAACGCCGAGAAGGTTGGCAACCAGTTCACCGCTCCAATGTGCCTCGATCAGCTTCGCTACGCCGGACTTTTGGACGTGTGTAGGATTCGGAAAGTTGGTTTTCCTGTTCGAAAAGACTTTGGAGAATTTTTGCAGCGTTACAAGCCCCTTTGTCCAGCGGCGAAGACCCACAAGGCCATTTGCGACGCTCTCGCAAAGAGCGGCGTGCTTGCAAGCGGCGAGTGGCAGATAGGCAAGTCGAAAGTGTTTCTCCGCCAAGAACAATTCGACGACCTAGAGGCTGCAAGGGACGCCGCAGTAAGCAAGCATGTCATTGTCATGCAGAAGCTGGCCAGGGGCTTCATCATGCGCCACAGGTTCCGATCAATCAAGTTGTTCATGAAGAAACTGGGACAGGCAATCAAAGCCCGAGATGCTGCAAATCTCGAGGCCGTTCTGCTCGAAGCCGGTGTCCTTCCGCACCAAGGAAGGCATCTCAAGGTTGTTCAAGATGCAAAACGTTTGCTGGATCAAATTCACGAAGAGATGCGCGTAAAGAGCATGCTTGAGGAGGCCATTTCTGCAAGCGATCTCAGCGCGATTCAAAGTGGCCTCAAAGCTGCCGCCAACATTGGTCTTGGAAAAGACGATGTCGTCAAGAGAGCCGAAAAACTCGTTCAAACAATTGAGAAGCGAAAGGTCACACAAAAAGAACTTCAGTCTGCTGTGGAACAACGAGACGTCAAAGCTCTCGCGAGCGCGATTAAGGTAGCTGAAGGGCTTGGCATGCAAACGAGCCCAGATTTTCAGGATGCCGTGGCACTTAAAGCCAAGCTAGAAGAGGAAGCTGACGCAATCTCAGAGATGGAGAAGGCAGTGAAGAAGAAGAACGTCGAGGCTATCAAGGCTTTGTTACCTCGCATGGCGGAGCTTGGCCTCGAAGACCACAAAGTCACCAAAGAGGCTGCTGGAGTGGCAAAGGCGGAGGCAAAAAGATCAGCGCACGCACAGGAGAAGATGGACGACCTTCAACGCCGTTTGGAGAATGCGATTGAGTCGCGAAACATTCTGGATCTCAGTAGCTTGTCTCTTGAGGCCATCTCACTTGGAATGAAAGGGCCGGTCATTGCAGAAGCAAACCGTCTGCGCCAGCAGCTACAAGATAAGGCTGATGTTGTGGCAAACCTCACAGCCGAAATGAAAGCACTTGACATTCGCAGCAAGTCCCACGACGGTATTGCAGAAAAGGATATCATGCCGCTTTCAAATGCGATTCAGAACGCCAACGACGCTGGGTTCGGCCGAGATGACGAGGAGATGGCCGAAGCCATTGCGTTTGAGGAAAAAATGCACAAGCAGGTCAAGACACAGGCGGAAATTCGCAGCGCGCTTGCGGACGGCTCTGAAAAGGCTTTGAAGGCGATCATCCCTAAAATCCAAGAACTGGGCTTGGAGACTGGAGACGCAAAGAAGGTGATTGCGGAAGTCAGGGCTCAAAATGCGCAAAAGACCAAATCGGAGCGAGAGGCGGCACACAAAAAGCGCATGGAGAATCGCAAACAGCTCAAAGAAGCTACTGAAGAGGAAAGAATGGAGGAGTCTCTGTTACGAATCGAGCGCGCCACCTCCGGCAATAGTCATTTGGAACGGATCAGAGAAGCGAGCGACAATTCCCTCTACGATTTTCGAAAATTCTACCAGATTCGGTCCGATGAGTCGTTTACGGAGAATGTGTCCGGCGAGCTCAAGCCGCAGTACGCAGAGTTCAAACTCAAGTGCCAATCTAAGGCTATCCCAAAGTCGCTGCTGGACCTCGACGAGGACCTGAGCAAGACGGCCATTCAAAACCACAAGGCCATTTTGCAATACTGTGGAGAGCTGTCGAATTCATTTCCGACCGCCATGGCCGGGTATGTTCTTGTGCGAGGCCAAGAGAATCCAGAGCTTGTGGACGAAATATACATGCAGGTGATGAAGCACCTGACGGAGAACAAAAAGACACTCTCCGAAGAGCGCGCGTGGTGTCTAATGTCCATGTGCTGCAAAACATTTCCTCCCACACCAGAGTTTGAGCCTTTTCTTCTCAATTTTCTTGTCAATCATAAGAACGGCGCTGGAATGACGGGGAACTTTGCCAGACTTTGTCTCGTGTTGCTCAACGGCACCATTGATTTAGGCCCAAGCAATTTCTTGCCCGACATGGAGTCTATCGAGGCTTACAACTCACGCCCTCCAGTGTTGGCTGACATCGTCATGCAGAGTGGTGCAGTCCTCTCTATTCCAGTTGCGCCGGACCAAGACGTCGGATTCATTCTCGACATTTGCAACCAACAGGCCACCGTCGACGAGATGGATCAGCAGCTGTTCTCTATCTTTGTGATAGATGGCAAGCAGCGCTCTCAGATGGACTTACGCACAAGGCTTATTCGCTTTTACAAGCGATGGAACCCGAGCAAGCTTCCTCATGTTGACTACTTTTGTAGCAACTGGAACGGCAACGAGGAGACGCTTTTTTCGACGTTGGAGAAGAAGTATGGTCCAGAGCCTAGCCCAGATGAAGACCTCGACCATATCACTAGCGCCCGGACAGAGCGCAAAGTTGGCAAAAGAGGCTCGCGCAACTTTCTGCGTCTCCCGGTAACAGCAGCTCGTAATGTTGGTAAAATTTTGGGTCTTTCAAGTGACACCAATGCCCCAGCGCCAAGCCCGGAGACACCTTGGCCACTCCCTTGGTGGGCATTTCTCGGGGATGTCTACCAGCGCATGATCAAGCAGAATCGAGAGCCTCACTTCACCCACAAGCGCATGATTATCTTTGGGGATGAAGACCTGACCCCCGACCTATTCAATCAGGTCCGTCAGGAGGTTCGCGATGGGGATCTTCCTGTCCCGGATGTGCAGGACATGGCGAAGCTAGTTGCCATCGATCTTGCAGTGCAAAATGGTGGCGGCAAGGCTGTCAAGATTAAGGGCAAGAGTTTGCAAGATGCTATTGTTGAGGTGCTGCCCACGGCGGCAGTCAAAACAAAGACTGGTGCTGAGTGGGAGGATCTTGTCGTGGCTGCGAACAAGGGCGAGTTTCCAAGAACTGTGCCAAAGCTTATGAGCTTGTACTATGAAGTTTGTCGCCGTGCGCCATGTTTCGGAATGACCTTCTTTTACGCGCAACCTCACCAGGAGGACACCGTCATTGTCATCGGCATCGACAAGGGCGGGATTCACGTAATAAACAAGGCCCGGACAGAGATTCTTGAGACCTTTGACTTTGGCAAGATCAGCCGTTTTGGGGCGTCCGGAATCTACTTTTGGATGCAAATTGTGGTCGGCTCGACGTCATCGACGGTGTACTACCGCACTGTAACGCCTTGGTCAATTTACTCTACTGTATATTCGGTCACGCAGGTGGTTGCAGCTCGCCGAGAGATCGGCAAGTGAGCAGACCAACACTGCATCGTTGCCCGCTTACCTAGCACGGCTTTCACGAGGCTTCTACCCTGGTGAACTTCCAAAGGAGGAATTTGACCATTGTCAAACAGACACATATATAATAAAGTTAACAAAAAAATGGAAGGAGATTGTAAATTACTGTGGGAAGCAAGTGATAGTGACCAGGGAACTGGCCTTCAATCTAGCACGCAACGATAAATGGTTGGAACCCTTTCCTCTGATACAATTCAGTTAAAGTCGGTCGTGTCGCCGCAGGAATTCGTCAACAAGGACTCTAGCAGCATGTCTGGGAGTATTGAATCCAAGTGACAATTCCTCAACGAGTTGCTGCCCATGGTTCATGAGCTTGGAGTCATGCTTTGCTTTGTAGAGAAGCTGCTCTTGAAATTGCGACCACATCCACGATTTGTTTTGCCGCAGGCGTTTATCAGCAAGAGCACCACACTCGTTCATTTTGGTGCGGAATTTACTAATGATTTCCCACACTTCCATGATTCCTTTCTTGGTCTTCGCCGAGCACGTTTTCACACGAGGTCGCCATTCTTCGTGTTTCCGCCGCATCAGTTGCAAAGCGTGCATAAAGTCGGTTGCAGCGTGCCGCGCGGTGTTTTCTAGTTCCCCGTCTGCTTTGTTGACAACTACCATGTCCGCAACCTCCATGATTCCTTTTTTAACTCCTTGAAGTTCGTCGCCGCCAGCTGGGGGGAGTAGCAACATGAGCATGTCCACTGTCTCGTCCACGAGAACCTCGCTCTGCCCAAGTCCCACAGTCTCCACGATAATAATTTCAAATCCTGCAGCTTCGCAAAGAAGGACGACATCGTTTGTGTGTTGGGCCACACCTCCCAGGGACCCTCGAGTTGGAGAGGGTCGGACGTAGGCGTTTTCTAACCGCGAAAGTTCATCCATTCTGGTTTTGTCACCAAGAATCGACCCTCCGGTCCTAGACGAACTCGGGTCAACTGCGATAACGCCTACTCTAAGCCCGAGGTCTCTCACCAGCATCGTCCCGAACGCTTCGATGAAGGTTGATTTTCCTGCGCCGGGTGGCCCAGCGATCCCTAATCTGAACGACTTGATGGCGTCACCCTGGGCCTTTCTATTCTTCAGCACAAATTCCAACAGATACTGCGCTTGAAGATGGTGCGACTCTTTCGTGGACTCAATCAGAGTAATCGACTTTGCCAGGGACGACCGATTCCCTTGCATCAAGCCTTCGGCAAGTTTTTTGGTGGACTCGCTCATGCATGCTGGCTCTGGAACAGTGCACAAGGCTCGCAGCGGGAGGGCCAACCTCCTGGCCTGCGGGCGAGCTGCTGCTGCCACTAAGCATTTAAACATGTTCACAGCCTTCTGCTTCGGGAGCGACGTCACTAACAGCCCGTGAGACCTTTCCAGGGCGGCCACTGGATGCTCTCCTCGCGCGGACCGTGGACAAGAATCAGCTGCTGCTGCTGTTGCGGTTGCAGGTAGGGCGCTCGATGGCACGTCCGCGAGGTGTTTGCATGTGACTCTCGCTATTGTTTGGCACTGCCTGCGCGAACTTGAACTGGTGCTCTCTCGCGCACATGCACTGCGACTTCCGCTCTCTTTGCTACGGCTGCGACTAGTAGTGCAATGTGACAAATGTGCCTTTTAACTTGGTCGCAGGATTCGCATCACAGGATAGTAAGTAGTACAAAGTACACTCACTGTCAGAACTAGAGAATGAAAGAAGCAAACATAAGCAAACAAACACTGGAGCCAGATTCAAAAGTTGAGTTTTCGGGCTTCGAGTAATATTGGAGGCGAGGCGGGCGATGACGGAAAACGGAAGCAAAGTTGGAAAGCTCTGCTAGAATGAAAAAATTTGGCTCAAAGTTGTCGAGGTCATGCCAATAGAACAGGGATGGAGTGTTTAACAACGAATTGATTTCGCTGCGTGCCTGCCCTTCAAGTTCGATTCCTTCAGTTCAGAATCCAGGTCAAGTCAAGAGCGAAAGTATACACGGCGTCTCCTCGGCCCTTGTCGCAGCGGTGTTGAGGGGATCTTCAAGGGAAGGATACGATTGAACCTTTCTCTGCGTCCAAAGTAAAGAGTGTGTTCATCGAGAATCCGGCGCGACCCTCCTTTCTGTCCTTCCTTCCTCATCGCGCCATGTGCGTTAGTGAATGCTTGAAGGACGGGTCTAGTCGCTAGCCAGACGTTGTGGTCTTGGAAACGCTACTATACCAAGTCTAGTTTCGTCGTGGCGGGGTTGCAAACCCTTTGTCCAGCGTTCGAACAGTTCGACCCGCGAATACCATGGTCGATGCCATGGACACAGGCGCGAACCAGACCTTTGAAAGACCTGATTTCTCTAGAGTCATCCGACTTGTTGGTGATACGTCTGCAAGGGTCGCGAGGCTCTGGAAATAGCATTATTTTAGAGAGAGTGGTTTCCAGCCCAAAAGCTGGAGTAAGAGTGAGCTCTCATTGTATGGCCAGTTGGACCACTCTTTATCCGAGGAAATCTGCGACAGAACGTTTTGAAAGTCCTTCTGCAGGGAGCTGCTCAAAATAAGCTCTTGCGCCTCAGCGTTGGGAAGAACGATGAGTAGAAGGGTGTGGACGGCCCACTTTATCTCGGTTTTGGTGATGCCCTCCACAGTACAAAATTCCACTAATTCGATCACCCTTCCCGTGCTGTATGCAATCCGCTGATTAATAACGTGGTCTCTACAAATGGCCGACATGGCTTGAATCGCAGCAATAGAGAGTCTTGCGTTCACCTTGACCTCCTCCTCTAGACCTTTCAAATTATCGTCGCTATCACTGTCCGGAGATTGGTTGCCATCAGACCCCAACACCAGATCCCCGCAGTACACAGGGTCTGCGATTCGAGCTTGCAATACTTCTGTAATAGACTCAAACATTTGGGATTTAGATACACAATCTTGAACGACCTTCCCACCCAACCAACACCAAAAGCTGAGCTTCGTAAATGCGTCGAATAGGCCTGCTTGTTCCTTCAGCGAATAACTCGCTTGGAGCAAGGCTTTGGCGTCGTCAAGATACAAAGACTCTTCTGTTCCTTGGTCCCTCATACGATCGCGCCTCTCCTGGTCGAGCCGATTAAGCTCTGCTAGGGACATGTGGTTGCTCCCTGGCTTCTCCTCTTTCTTTCGAAGTAAACCTCCGAGCTTGTTCATCTCCACGGAAGCCCGATTCCAAATGTTCCCGCCAATATCCAAAAGCCCACCGCCACTTTGCTCGCCGTCGTCCTTTTCCTTCTCTTTTTCTAAGCCCGCTTGCGCAGTAGGCGTGTTACGCATGTTGAAAGACATCATGGGGAAGTGTAAACCGCTCAAGCTGCTCAATCCCTTGCCTTTCATAGACATGTGCATGGACTGGCCCATGGAGTGATGCGTCGCGGAACTTTGCTTTTCAGAACTCGTCACCCTGCTCTTATCCTGGCTCCCAATTCTTGCTTTAGAGCTAGAGGCCGCCAGCTTGAAAGACGAGCCCTGCCCACGGGCCCAAGCCTGCCAGGCGTGGGATTCGATTTCATTCGGTGCATCTGCCGCAGCCTCAGGTTTCGGCTCTTGAGTCTTGTCCTCCGCACTCATCTTTCACTCAACGCAGTTTGTGCTGACCTCACTGCACTCGCTGCACTCGCTGCACTCGCTGCACTCGCTGGGCGCCTTCCAAACCGAGGCTCCAAAGGGCCAAGTCTCCAGTCCAATTTCGGGCTTGCCGTCCTTCACGTGGCTCCCTAGCTGCTTTCGCAGAGCCAAGCCAGAGTGACAAGCAGAGGTTCTGTCGCTATCACCGTTTCCCTCGTCCGCCAACAATGGCTTTCGGTTGGCTCGCCACACGTGTCTCCTCTTTACTTGTTCTCCGTTCTCCGTTCTCCGTTCCTCGTTCGCGATTGCCGTCAGCAATGCAGAGCACCTTCAATCACTCTGTCAATCACTCACTGTCAATCCATCATGGCCATTGCAATGACCATCCTATCACGTCCCATCCCACTATCCCACTGTCTCTGGCAGCTGGCAGCTGCTACTGGCGCCCCTAACGTCGCACAACGGTCTTCTCTCGTAAACACCAGCATTACGAGTACCGGTAATTAATAATCAACTCTAGTCGAGTATTTAGCTAGCGACTAATAGTGTGTGAAGCAATACAGTATTGAGTAACTGGTCAGTTATAGTACGGTGGGCTGTCTGTACGAAGTAAGCTTAATGAGAGTCCTGATCGCGAGTACCAGGTACTCTGTACTAGGCCATGACGGCGAGTAGACTAACAGTAAGTTACTTGGGCAATCCTGGGCAAGTATCTTCGTTCAAGTGGAGATTTGCAGAAGTGCTTCTGCGGAAGTGGTTTGGTGATGTGTTAGTGTACAGACGAGTGCACGCGTCGGTCTGCACGAGACCAGACTCGGTGTAGCAGAGCTCAGCGACAAGATGCTTCGGTCCATCGTCGAAAGCATTGGGAACACGCCACTCCTGCGGCTAGAGAGACTTTGCAGAGGACGCAAAGGGCTGGTGTTGGCCAAGCTGGAAAACGTCAACCCGGGTCTCTCCAAGAAAGACCGCATCGCTCTTCAAATCGTTGAGGATGCTCGACGTTCGGGGGAGTTGAAGGAGGGCCAGCCTGTTGTGGAACTCACATCGGGAAACACTGGGACGGGGCTCGCTATCGTCTGCGCTGCGCTAGGCCACCCATGCGTTGCGGTCATGTCCGAAGGAAACAGTCCTGAGCGTGCTCGGATGATGAGCGTCTTTGGCGCTCGAGTCGAACTTGTGCCTCAAGCCACGGGGTCCGTGAAAAACCAGGTCAGCGGGAAAGACCTGGAACTTGTCGAGCACCGTGCCGCTCAGCTGGTAGAGGAGCTTGGAGCTTTCCGCGTGGATCAATTTCGAAGGAGAGGGAATGAAATGGCACACTTTGAGAATACAGCGAAGGAAATCATTCATCAGACCGACGGCAAATTCGATGGTTTTGTTGACTTTGTCGGTACGGGAGGCACCTTCTCTGGGTGTGCCAAGCAGTTCAAGGCATTCGACAGCAGAATTCAGTGCCATGTTGTTGAGCCTAAAGCAGCCCCGATTTTGAAAAACCTCTACGAGAACGGGGTAGGCGCCGACCCGTCGCTAAACCTGGCTCACAAAATTCAAGGCGGAGGGTATGCCATGCAAGATTTAGACTTTATTCGAACCGCTTGCGAGGCAGGTGCTGTCGATGGTTTCCTGCAAGTCAGCGATGACGAAGCCATGCATACTTCTCGAGAGCTTGCCAGGCTGGAGGGCGTTTTGGGCGGCTTTAGTGCCGGAGCGAATGTCCATGCAGCTCTTCAACTCATCGATCAGGGCAAAGCCGAGATCGTCGTCGCCCTTGTGTGCGACTCAGGCATGAAATACCTTTCAACTGACTTGTACACCTAGTAGTGGCTCTACAAGAAGAGAGACAAGGAGGATCAGAAATGTGGATCAACATCTTGTGATGTCTATTTACTGAACAGTGAACACTGTCGTCAAACCAATATGCATTATTAAATACCGGCTACTCTTGTTTTCTCCCGCAGAGATCACATGTATACGGTGGGAAAGGTGTAGTTCAGGCGGCCGACTTGTTGGTCTGGAAACGGAATAACTCTTCTTCCACTTCCATATGTCTTGAGCGGTCCAACACGTGGGTGGACATCATAAGCCAGTCGCAAAGAGACAGTCATGTCGCTATGGTTTGAAGAGCACATGTCAGCTGTACAGAAATGTTGGCCGAAGAAAAAAAAGGCAAGCAAAGTGGAACTCACGTCAGGTCCTCAGCATCGTCTTGAAGAATGTATTTAATCAGATCGCGTCCAACTATATGCGCCTGGTCAACTTCAGTGATGAGCTTATCGAATATCACTACCGAGTTCTTCCGCTGCGCCACAACAAACATCACGTCACGTCGAGAATGGTTAGTGTCTACAGGATGTCCGGATGTTCTCGCCACACGTGGGTTTTGACCAACTTACGTTTTTACCAACCTTGCCGGCATAGTCCGCAAACACAAAAACAAAAATCTGCTTGACGTTCCAGTTCCAAATAGGTGTCAAATCTGAAGCGCAAGAGCGTTTCTTCCGTTAGAAAAACAACTCAAGTTCCAGCACCAGCTTGTCCCATCAGCTTGAAACTTACCGACATCCATGTCCAAAGTCAAGATAGCCATATCTATGTTCTTGAACTTGTAGAGCTTCCGCAGCTCGTGGACTTCAAGATTGTTCACGACGGGTGAAAACTCAGGGGCTATCCAGACGCTATGTTGCAATAAACATGTTCTGGCGTGAGCAATACTGAAGAAAGCCAACCGCAAGGACAAAGCTCTCGCCAACGACCTCCACGACGAGGACAACAGCTACCAAAAGCACTCACCTGGCGACATTGAGGGCTGCCAAGACCGCTAGGGTTCCGAGACCTGAAGACAAGAAAGCCAAGCGGGCCAACAGCCAACACAGAGCGTGAGCCTGGGTGTGATGTCCACGCAACAAAGCTGCAGACCGCAAACTTACCAAAGAAAAACACCGCATTCGCTCTAATCCAAAAGGTATGCATTGTGCTCGAAGATGCCTTGCTTTTGCCACTCTCGGCGCTCTCTACCACGGCACAGCAACTGCTCCACGTGGTGCAATCGAAAACTTTCGGATTGACCGAAAACGCTCGTGACTCAGTCCCCTCGATCTGCGCTCTTGCTGTTCTCTTCTGTTCACTTTTGCTCACTCACGTCACTACTCTTCCTGCTACTGATCTCATAGCACCCGCCCAATTTCTACGACCTCTCCGTAAACCTATCTCTATTCCTATACGACTCTTATTGAGTCGCTAACGAAGAAGTGCGCAATTAAAAAGGGGGGATGGATCTCTATGTACTAATTGTACCAAAAAGCACTCGAAAACACATGAGGGGAGTGTTGATATTGGGGCAGAGATGTTTTTCCAGATTTCTCTTCCTTTTGTTTTTGGCTTACTGTTAGACTAACTATGGTCAGTCAATCAATCGCATTTTCAAACCAATGTGAAAAACCAATCTCAATCGATTCCTTTCAATTGAAAACTTGGGTTGAAAGAGTTGAAAAGGCGGAAGACCTCGGGAGCAGCGCGGAGGAAAGGGCAATCTATCATCATCATCATCATCATCATCATCGAGAGGAGAGGCGGTCCGCAGACAGCAAGGCGGGGCAGTCCACTCGAGCAGAGCCGACGGAGAGAGTGCAGCGCTTGGCGTGGGTGCACTGCTCAACTACCGAGTGCGCTGTGTGCGCTGCAGACTGCGCTTTGGCCCGTGGTCGCGAGTCGCCGATTGCGGCAAGAAGAAAGGTTGACGATGGCGGCGCAAGTCCGGGACTCTCAACTTTCGATGCGGAGACGACAACCGAANACCGAAAACGCTCGTGACTCAGTCCCCTCGATCTGCGCTCTTGCTGTTCTCTTCTGTTCTACTTTTGCTCACTCACGTCACTACTCTTCCTGCTACTGATCTCATAGCACCCGTCCATGGTCTACGACCTCTCCGTAAACCTATCTCTCTTCCTATACGCCTCTTATTGAGTCGCTAACGAAGAAGTGCGCAAGTAAAAAGGGGAGATGGATTTCTATGTACTAATCGTATCAAAAAGCATTCTAAAATGCGCGAGGGGAGTGTTGATATTGGGACAGAGATGTTTTTGCAAATTTCTCTTCCTTTTGTTTTGGTTTACTGTTGGTTAGTTCTTGTTCACAGTCAATAAGAAGAAGCCTTTCGCATTTTCAAAACAATCTTGATCAATCAAAAACCAATCTCAATCGATTCCTTTCAATTGAAAACTTGGGTTGAAAAAGTTGAAAAGGCGGAAGACCTCGGGAGCAGCGCGGAGGAAAGGGCTATCTATCTATCATCATCATCATCGAGAGAGAGAAGAGGCGGTCCGCAGACAGCAAGGCGGGGCAGTCCACTCGGTCAGAGCCGACGGAGAAAGTCCAGCGCTTGGCGTGGGTGCACTGCTCAACTACCGAGTGCGCTGTGTGCGCTGCAGACTGCGCTTTGGCCCGTGGTCGCGACTCGCCGATTGCGGCAAGAAGATAGGTTGACGATGGCGGCGCAAGTCCGGGACTCTCAAGTTTCGATGCGGAGACGACAACCGAATCTCGGCGTCGGAAGCAAAATAGCGGCAAGTCTTCGAGGCTCGGCGAACGTTAGTGAGAAGGAGTGGCGCGCTCGAGAGAGCGGCGGCGTGCTGCGGTGCTCTCATGGGCACTGCCAAATATCAGCCGATGGGCTGCTGTGCGCTTGTGCGTCCGGGACCCAGGTAGTTGTCTGCGCTGTTCCATCAAATTCTACAGATCCTTTTAAAATTGTGGAGAGATTTAGTGCTGCGGATTCGGTCGACGTGCTTGAATGGTCTGCGGACTCTGCTTTGTTGCTGGTTGCGAGCTTCAAGAAGGCAATTGCGCAAGTGTTTGACGTGAAGAATAAATCCTGGAAATGTCGCGTTTCTGAAGGTATATCTGGGCTCGTGGGAGCTATGTTCTCCTCGAACAGTAGACAGGTACTCACGATTGCAGACTTTCAGCTCCATATAACTGTCTGGGACTTGAGGACTGAAAGCCAGTACTGTGTTGAGTGTCCAAAGCTCGCGACTGCGGCAGGGTGCAAATATTCCGATGATGGACAGTTCCTCGCTGTTTTGCATCGAAAGGAATGTAAAGACAGCGTGGGGATCTACAGCGCCAAAACCTACGATCTCGTGAGTCATTTTGGAGTGGCTTCGACTGACGCTGAAGAGATTCTTTGGAGTCCGAATCAGGACGCTGTTGTCGTCAGGGACAGTGCCATCGACTACGTGCTCCTTGTTTACAATCCTTCATCCGGAGAGTTGCTCGGGAGATACTCTGCGTATTCTAATGCTCTGGGCATCAAGTGCATGTCTTGGTGTTTGAGTGGCGAATACTTGGCCGTCGGCAGTTTTGATTCCAAATGTCGGCTCCTTAGTGCAGTTAGCTGGAAAGCGTCGATTGAAATGGATCATCCAAATGCAATTCCGTCGGACTCGAGCTTTTACGTGATCGCAGACCAAGTAGAAAACAGTCCCGGCGCCAGCTCGCTTCCAGAGGCCAATGACAAAGAGGGCCAGGACGCGGACGAGACGGAATCTGTGACCACCTCGGCGTTTCGGCGCTTTCAGCTTGCAAAATCAGATCCAAAGAAAGCATTACCTAGAGTTGGTATTTCGCTGATCGCCTGGAGCATAGACTCGAGCATGGTTGCGACACGCGATGACGCCAAGCCAAACCTTCTATGGGTCTGGAGCCTTTCTGAGCCTGAGCCTCAAGCTTTGGTGGAATTTCAGCACAAAATAGCCTCTTTCAAATGGGACCCTGTCCGCCCGCGTCTGGCAATAGCAACCGGCGAGCCGCACCTTCACTTATTTACGCCGATTGGAAACTCTTTCAAGCTCGAGAAGATTTTGCCTCGGCGGACTCTCGCGACTGAGGCCTCGAACGGCTCTTCGTGGACAGAGGCTACCGTCGGGTTCCGCTGGGGCCCGAATGGGGACAGTCTAGCGCTGATATCAAAGAGCGAGGTCTGTTTCGCGATTCCTCCCAATGCCACGGTTTAGTATTTGCCTCTTATTGTATAACGTTACATTTGGTCTCCTTCTCGGCTTCTTTCCTTTGCTCTCTTCTGCCTCTGTCGTTTTGTTTTTAATTATCGCACGAGGCATATCAACCCAGCGGAAGCGAACGATTATCAATCGGATGAAGAGAGCAGGCTAGACTACTAGCCAGGCTAATGCAGGTAGTACCGTTCGGTGGCGAAAACTTATTGAAGGGTACTCCAGCTAGTAGCATAGAAAACGTTCAGTCGTGAAGAGATACGAAGAGACGTGAAAAGATTGACTCTGACTCTGACTCAGACTCGCAATCGGAGGTGGCATTTTTAAGTGAAGCCACGAAGTGACAGCGTGAACAAAACCCTATCGGAAGGTGGGGTGCGGAGGTGGACTCCGGGTGGAGTGAAAAGCGGACAAGAGTCTGGAAAAAATGAGCAAAGCTGGGCCAATCATCCTTCGCGGCCTCTCTGCGCCAGCGTTTAGTGTAGAGAGCCCATCCACGTTCGGTTGGGGTGAGCTAGCAGCAAGTTGTGCACGAGCGACCCACCCGTTTCCCCTGGAGACAAATCGCGTGCGGACGCTCGCCGCTGGCGACAAAAGCCTCATCGACGTGATCGTGAATCATGCAAGGCACACTCGGCCGCTTCTTCATAACAAGAGTATTTCAGTAGCAGAGTCGTTCCTCGCATGGAAAAGACTTTATGGGACAGACTTGGAGAAAAAGATATACATGGGTTTAAAACTGAAGGACTTTTTGGATAGGTTGCTTTGCAAGAGGCCATACGTTTTCATGGGAAGTTGGGACTATTGCCTTCTTCGGAGTGGGGAAAGCTTTCGAGACGGAAGGGAGATATTTGATGCCATCGGTGTCGACGAAAAGTCGGAGCACCCGTCAGCCACCATGTTAGATTACATCTCCTACGACGAAATGGAAGTAGCTTCATTGCTTGCTGTGAGCACTCCAACGCTCTTTATAAATGACGGCAAAAGAAGCAACCGTGGGATTGCGGAAGATCCTGAAACTTTCCAAAGGCAAGGGATGTATATTGCTCAAGTTGGATGCCGGTTTGAAAGAACTCGGCGAATGGAATATAAGTACATCGTTGTATCCAAAGACCAAAATACCGAGTCTAATTGGTACGGATCAACCCACCAGGGATCAGACTTAAACCCGCATCATATCTGGCATCAATTTTACGGCGTCGACCATTTCCCGACGTTTGAGGAGGCACACGAAGACTACGAACGAAATCAATCTGCGTCGAGATATGCTTGGCTGCCCAGTCATCAAGTGTACTTCAACAAGTACTGCTATACTGCTCGGATGAGGGTGATTGCAGAGACTTTTTTATGCGAAGCAAATTCTCGAGGCGCGCAAGTAGGAAAGCAGGCGTACTGCGTGGTGGTTGGGCTCGGGCTTGGCGTTTGGTCAATGTGCGACTTGCAGCAAGACCTTCTCGTGAACGCATATTGCGAGGCTCTCGCTGATGCAAAGCACAGCTTCCAGCACATTGCGGTGTTGGATTTCTCTTATTTCAGAACCACTTCCTTCAACACTGCCGCAGTGGAGAACGGGCCGAACTCCCATATTGTTGTAAATTTTTCCCACCGAAATCCTGCGGAGAAATTGAGAGGCAAGAATGCCGAGATGCTATTAGTTGCTCAATACGCCTGGGACGGAAACGCGTATCCTGGAAATGAGTACTGGGTGCGGTCCCTGGACGGAAGTGGGGACCCCGCAGCGGTGGCCTGTTCGACCCTTTCTGAGCTGCAAAATCCAGACATTAACCCCTTCGTTGCGGGCTGGAACACCCACGTTGCGGACTTCACGGATAAAGTGGAAATAACACAAAAACACAATTTTCTTATAATGTATCCGTGACTCTCGAATTGGCCGATGGTACAAAACTTATTCCGCTGGATCACTCGAGGCATTTCGTTGTTTGTCTGCTTGGTCCGCGCTAGTTTGCAGAACGAGCTTCGAGGTCCCCCCCCGGTGATTGGGGGGCTAGCACGGAGGAGTTTAGCTTGGCTCGTTGCTCCAGCCGAAACTTATTAAAATCGTCGTTGCTGCTAACGCTGTCGGCTTGTCCCACTTTCCAACGGCGCTGAATGCAGCATGCAGCTATGCAAACAACATGGAGACCAGCGACGACCATCAGCGCATAATACAATCCGTTCAAGTCCGTCATCTTCCCTTCTGCTCCAAGATTCCTTTTTCGGCGCTTTGCTTTGCTGCGAGCCAAGAGCTTGCGCGAGACGGTCACACAACCAAGCGCAGGTGATGCAGAGAATACAGAGAATGCAGAGCCTCTGTTCCCTACCGTCGCAGTTGCCGTCGCCGTCAGTACTCAGTACTCAGTACTCAGAGCAGCGTCTCCTGAGCTCTGCGTCTTCTGTCTCTTGAGGTTTGCTCTTCTGCCATTCTGCCATTCTGCCATTCTGCCATTCTGCCATTCTGTTCTTGTGATCAAGCATGATTGGGCATCTGAGAACCTTATGCCACTTCTAAGTACCAGTACGTACTGTCACGCACTCATTGCCTTACAACTGGCTACCAATTACTCCAGTCCCTTAAAGACCTTCAAGTGTGCGATGCACGTTCGTTCATTCACGGCCAAGTTGATGCCACAAAAAGGAACGTACTCGTACTCGTATTTGAGTGTACACTAGCCACTAAGCTAATTAGAGCACCGGTAACCCTTAGTGCTGATTTTTACCTAGACTATAACCTACTATTGTAGTCTATGGAGTAGATGGTAGCTGTTCTGGTGGAGAGATAGAACACAAGTCAGGGTTTCCGTCTTTTGGAATTCTGGATTCTGAATTACGAATTCTGTTCTGAATTTTTTTAAGTTTTACCGGTTAAAGTTTTTAGTTTTTACCGGTACTCAGTACCTCAAAAGAAAATGAACTGGCTGTCCTTGTTCGCACCTTGTAACTGAGTGTGTGTAAATGAGTGAGTGAGTGAGAAAGTGAGCGCCTGCTTCTGCCGACTTGGTCAGAGGGAAGTACCGTACCGATTAGGGACCCTCTACCCATACTTACTTACCGCTGCTTGCGCTGGAACATGCTGGAACTGTTGACACTTGTTGACATCTGTTGACTGACTTTGGTCTGCTCTGACTTGGAGGCGATTGCTCCAGAAAGATCGTGATCCAGCGTAGGGAGCCCAATCACATAATTGATCTCTTCTTAGGCAGCGAAAAGCTCCAGGAGAAATGGGACCTAACCTCGTCCAATTCTGGGGTTTTGCCAAAAGTTGGCGTTTCGCGTTCGAGCTCTTGGCAGTGAGAACTTCGGGGCGCGAAAGACTCCATCGCAAGTCACATTCGTGAGAGTCTAAACGTTGGCATCGAACTTCTATTTCCATTGCGTATTCCTTGTTTAAATGTATAGATTTTTTTGTTTGATTCTGTTTTATTTTTATTCTGTTTATGGGTGGAAATCATCAACTCAAGTCGATCTGCAGAGCCGAAAAGGGAGCTGACAGCGAAATAACAAAGGAATTTAAACTTTGGCTTACGTTCTCAAGTGTTTTCAGCCTCCTCAAGCTGAGACCAAACGTTCATCCCATCCGCCATGCTGTCTTTCCGCCAGTTTGTTAGGAACGCCTTGAGGAGATCTCCGAACAAGCGCCCTTGCGCAACTCGATCGCGTATACCAAGGAATCCAAACATTTCGCTCACAGATTCAACATGGACAGACCCGAAGCTTTTGGTGGAGGTAGATGACTTTGCAACTTTTAGAACTGCCTCCAAGTCGCACGTTTCTGATTCCAAGTACTCTGCCATTGCAGTAGCCATTTCGTTTCCATTGACCCCCTCCAATGCTTTGAGAAGGTCGCTTTTTTGGCTTGTCTCAATGTCAGCTTTTATTGTGTCAGCTTTTCCAGTGTTAGCATTTGTCGAGTCAGCCTGGTTGTCTTCAATGACAACGTTGTTGCGAGGAAAGTCTGCCAAAGAATTCCCCGAGCATCTCCAAATAATCTCTTCCAATTCATCTGCCCAACGTTGCACGAATCTCTCTTGCTCCGCCGGGGTGACTAGAGCGAAAGGATCGGTAGCTCTCCATATTGGTATGTTGCACGATCGAAGGTGAGTTTCGCGCTTCCAAACTATCTTTCGAGCAAGCAAAACAAGTCTCTCATATTCAAATGAGCGAGACGCAAAGAACTCTTTAGGGTGCCGTTTCTCATTACACAAGTCTGACATCATGCTGAGGAGCCATTCTGCTCCGTTTCGCCAAACGTTACATTCCTTAAAGCCTTCCTCGGCCTTCAAAGCTCTATCTCTGATCGCTTCGAAGAAGGAGCACCCCTCTCCCGGAACAGACTCTACGTCAGGGAACATGGACACTGCTTTTGCAAGGAAGAAGGTCCCCTCCAGCCCTGCATTCACTTTCTGGGCGCATGACGAGGCATGCTGGCGTCTCCTCAGTTGTGCCTTCCCAACTTTTCGCATCGGGCTCAAAAGCACGTCCGCAACTGCTTTGGCAAGCTTGGCTAATAAAAGTTTGGTGTTGTTTCGGACTGTTGAAGCAGGCCAGCACGTTTGATCGAAGCAACGAAGAAATCGCGACATCAGAATCCATTCGACTTTGCCTGCTCGAGGCAGTGAGGCTCCGTCATTATGCTGAACCAAGCGCCAAATGTTTGTCGCGCATTGCGTCCCAGAAGCCAGATATCCCAGAAGCAGTCCGTATAGCCCTCTCAAAGTCACCCTTGTAGTATCTTCCCTCATTTCTTGCCGTTCAGCGTCGCTCAGAGGCCGACCCTGTGTGCTGAGTTTCTCACAGAGACCTTCAATGGTGTTTAACAGAAAATGCGAGGTGAAGTGCACGAATTTGGAGGAATAGAGATCCTTCCAAACTTCCAAAGCTTCTCCTGCAGGAGAGTTTGCAAAACTTCTCGAGAGGAGGAACCGTACAAAGTAGCGATTAACATCATTAGCGCCTCCAATTCCATCTGGGGAGCCTGGCCAGAAAACCTCTCCAGCATCACGCAAGCGAACGTCCTCATCCAGCAGTGGAATAGCAATTTGAAATGCTTCGGCAAAGGTGTTGTGCGAGTCCCCTTGTCCGCCGAGTCTCAAGGTGAGATTACCTGAAGAATCAGTAGCCAAAAGCTCAAGCAAAGTAGTCGCTGTCACGGAATCGACTTGGGCAAAGCGGCCATCGGTACTGACGAGACCATTTGATGGAGGAATGGGCAACTCGTCCCCCGGAGAGACCACTTTCACGAAGCTGCTNAAGCGATAGAGCTGGAGAGCCTTCGAAGATGCCAGAGAAGCCAAGAGGCAACTTGGCAGCCACGCTCCTAGCGTCTGCCTTGCAGGCATCTAGATTTTTGTTGGTCCTGTCAACAAGGGCGATTTGGCACCCCATGTTGATTACTGTCACAGCCTCGGCATCAAACACAAGCTCCTCCTTGAAACCATGTGGGCCAGAGGACAATAAATTCACGTCGACCAACTGATAGACCGGGGCAACGAGATGGAGATCAACCATTTTCGACTCGATAGTACGTGAGTCAGACTCTTTAGCACAAGATTCGCCCGGGGAGAAGACTTTGAGAAGTGTTTTGATCGCTTTGATCGAGTTAGACTTTTGCGTTCCCTCCGGTCGATGATTCCCAAACATTGCACTACAAACCACCTCCCTTGCAAAGGTGTGGGTTTTCTCATCAGTGTGGCACGTGTCGACGTCTTCGAGACCTGGTGGAGTTTGCAAGACTTTCACCTGCATCCGATCACCAACCCTACGAAGAACGCACAAGCAGGCCATTGTGTGGGCCTTCATGGTTACCTCATCGAGAGGGCATGGAACATAGTGTAGCACTTGGGCTTGGTGGTCCACAAGCACAATAAATGGCTTTTGCGCTTCATAAGAAACAAGCCTTCGTCTGTGGTAGCCAACGACGTTGAGGGTAAAGCAGTTTGTGCCCATACCTTGAGCAGTGGTGTAGTGGAGCAGATTTCCAATCTGGCTAATATCCCCTGAGTGCATGAGGCCATTAGCTCTCTTAGCATAGAAATTCACGCTAGCAAAGTAAAAGTCTTTGCGGAAATCAGGCGACGTACTTGTATGCGCCACGAGATCAAAGTAGGACGACGATTTCGTTCGGTCGGAAATACAGAACGCGAAAATTTCGCCATCAATGTATGGGAGATCAATCGTCTCACCCGGCTCGAGAATATTCTCTTCGTACTCATGTACCTTCGCAAGTTGACGAAAGGAACGCATGCGAGATGCGAGGTTGCCAGCATCAGCGTTGATAGATCCTTTCTCCAGATATCTCCAATCCTGGCCGCTGGTGTCGAACGACTTGACTTCGCCTGTCGACTCATTCAGATGGAGCAACGTTCTCCTGCCCTTCTCAATCTCGTAGATTGGATGAATAAAGACTCGGCGGGAGTTACACTCGAGAAGCTCCGCAGAACGTGCAACAAGAATTTTGCGCACATCATCTTCCGATCGAGCGAACGGGTCGAAAAGATAAGTCTTGGTCTCCATTTCCTGCGACTTTTGCGTGGGGTGACTGCCTGCGACGTTTGCGTTGGATGACTTCCTTGTGGGTGCACGGGGTTTGAACAAGCTCTTAGTTCTCGAGTTGGGTGACTGCGTTTGCAGGCGAACGGCGATCAGTGCAGAATGCTCCAATTGGCGAGGACATTCCCATTTGAGCTGATGTAGAGGAGATAGCTGGAATGCAAAGATTATCTTCGCCTGGTATCGCCTAGCTCTAGCAGTAAAAACGTTATTTCAAAAGGGCCCCGAATGTGTAAGAGCGTGAACGAGTCCCACAATGATCTAATCTTCGCCTGGTATCGCCTGGTAGTAAAAGGTTCACGAATATTTCAGAAAGGGCCAGGAATGTGAAAGAACGTGAACGAGTCCCACTACTCATTACATGCCTTGGCCTGTTGAAACGCACAATTCCTGTCAAAGTTTCTCCAAAATCCAGCATACTCAGAACTACGTACCTGGTACACGAGTACCAGTAAGTATTCGTACCACTGGCACTCTTATAAGTCTGTGCGCTAAGGAGATTCTTGGAATGTGCCGAGATTGATCTGCTCTAGTACGTGTCTACTGGTACTAAGTAGTACACACCCTGAAGGGCAAGGCAAAAACGTCAAAGTCAGAACAAATTGAGAACAGGATCAGCAGGCAGCTGGGAAACAGAGGCCGGCCATCACCAATTCTTGCCCCCCGCACTCAAGTTATGCCGCGGCAAAAGGCTGAAATCGAGCCGTACTCTAAAGTCAGTACTCGCGTCAGACAAACATCAACGAAAAGGCAGAAATAGCGGACACACTGAGCTTGTTTCGCTTCACTTGAATAGATAGACCTTGCCGTTGCACCAACGAGAATCAGAGGTGAATGTCCCCGATGCTCATCGCAAGGAGGAAGCGAGCAGGCAGGCAGGCAGCAAGCGCTGTGAGCTCTTTGGCAGTCATCGAATTTTCTTTGTTCAACCTGAGCGAAACAACCAAGCCAAGACTCACAAGGTTTGGAAGAGTCGCAAGAATCGCTCGAAAGGAGGAATCGAAACGAGCATACGTGAATAAAATAGCTTCCATTTTGTTCATTTTTGAAGCGCCTCGATGCCAACCCTGAAATAGGTGGCGGACGAACGAGGTGAGCGCGGACTTGTGAGGGAGTGAAAGACGCAACCTGGTGGGCCTTGTCTGTTTATCGAAGCTCGTCCTATCCCCAGCTTTTCATGTAACTGGGTTTGGAGAAGCAAGGAGCTGGTGCAGCAGAAATTCTTGCAGAGGGCGAATGTGTCAATGGGAACGGCTTGCACCTAAGAGCAACTTACCTCAAACACCAGTACGCAGACTGTGCATCTGCTGTTCTCGGGACTCTCGAGACACGTAAACGATACGTAACTCGCACCAACCAGTTACGCATTGAGCGCGTCTGAAGTTTCGATGGATGTGGAAATTGTGGAATGATCTCAATGATGTGCCACAGTGAAATCGGGTTTGAACTGTTTGAACGATCATACAAGAGCATTAGGCAAAGCATTTCTTCTGTACTGTTACCGTTACTAGTGGTCTTAGCTTACAACGGTCACCTAGGTTGCTTCGCCCTTTTTCTATGATGATGATGATGATGATGATGATGACTTCAACAAAACAACAGTTCAACCGTGGTTCAACCAACGCTTTATTTTCTTGCACCTGTAAAAGGGAGATCTCAAACTCACTGTCAAATTACAAAGTTGGTGATTCTACTGCAGACGCAACCATTTCATTAAAATCTTGGCCTTTGAAAACTCAACATCATCTGCATGTAAGTAATCGCCATCTAAAAGCTAAGTTTGGAGTGAGATGGGTTGGAAAAGGAAAAATCAGGGAGGAAGGGAAACTGACGAGCATAGCCTCCCTGAGTGGCGCAATACGCGCGCGGGGCGGCGCACGCTTCGGTTGGAAGACCGACTCGAACCTCGCATTACTGGTCGCTTGGCCAATGTTTGCCGAAAAAGCTTATTGCTTTTACCCGATATGTTTGTACGAGTTATCAAAATGGTTGGAATCAGTAGGATCCAACCTTCGCTCAAGTGTGACTGACGTTGGAGAGTGATTCACTTGAAGAGAGATTATTTCAGCCGACGACACTTTCGACCTTGCTCAACCGTTTTCTACGCATGCGTGCACTTCTGAATATTGATTTAAACATTTAGTAATCAATCGACAGACAGGTGAAAGTAAATAAACACTTTCGAGTTGCGAGCGGAACCCCAGAAAAGCTAAATTTAGAGTTCTCTAAAATTTTTGAATTTTGAATTTTGATGGCCCTTGTGGTGCACAACTTGGGAAGACCCTCCTCACACACCGCCCCCCCTCGCCCCCTTTTCCAGCTTACAGACAGACCTCATGATTGAAAAATGTGAGGATCTTACCGTGACAGTGTTAATCTCAACATTAAAATCACTTCTCGCACTCAAGGAGGCACTCTCAGAGGAGACGATGAATGCTGACGACGAAATGCGAGGAAGCTCGAGATCCACTTTAGCATGTCTTCTGAATTCGAAATGTTCTATCTCTTGCACGTCTGAGTCCATTCAGCATTTCTTCTTCTGAATTCAAATTTTCATGCTCTAACGCTTGTACGTCCGAATCCATTCTTCGTTCCATTTCCAGGTTGATTCTCTTGACTTTCCCTAGCAGAGATAGACCGCTCAAAAGAGGTAAATCTCAGCATTTCGCACACTAACCTCGGTTTTCCAAAAGTTCACACGTTTCTACGCATCGATAAAAATGTCCTACCAACGCATAGGTCTACTCGTGCTAAAGAGTTTGTACTTCTTGTAACTTGGAACACAGCCTACTTGCTCTAATAGCCAGGACCACCACTTCGAGTTGTTCGGAAGTCGCTAGTCCTTTCCTTTCTACGACTAGTCTAGCTTACACCTTGAAAGAAAGTTGCCATGGTGTGTCATTGCAAGAGTAGAGCAGAATCACTGTCTCGCGTAAGATTGCGCCCTCACAGTACTCTCCTCACTCAAAAGAGGTGTGAAACGTCAGGACACATCGCGTGATCCTTGACTTCTTCCGTGCTTTTTTTCTTAATTCTTAACTTTTGCTTTGAGCGATCAGCCTTTGCGGTCAAGACTTGGCAAGCGGGACACTGACTGCGTCTCCGAGAGTGGCTGAGAGCGTAACTTTCGTAAGAGAGTAGACTCTGAAAGTTTCTAACACTCCAGTTTCCGTCAAGGGGTCCGTCGGTCCTGCCGATGTGATGGTGCGGGAGAGCAAGAATTGGCATTGACTACAGCAGCAAGCCAAGCTCTATTAGCCAACTAGCTATAGCAGCGAGTTATTGCTTTCTATTGCAATTATACGCCTCGCGTTGATGGTGTGGGGGTCTTTCCCGCCCGGAGAATACATTTCTTTGCAAGAGGGTGCACAGGTGGATCATTCCGTCTCCTACAGAGTCGCGTAGGACGAAAATAAGCTTTGTTGGGGAGACGTTGAGATTATATTCTCTTGAAAGACTGACTTTACTCACAGCTGACCTTATAAGTTGACTCTGCTTGCTTGCTCGGGAAGTTTGACCCGAGTAGTCGTTCCAGACCCTTGGCTTGACGAACTCTAGCGTCTGAAAACGTCCCATTATATATTCGCTGCCTGCCAGTTTCATCCGTCTCCTCCACCCGCTCGCGCCCTCTCGCAACGCCCCTGCTACAGTCCAGAAGAGAAGAACCTGTTTTATAGGGTTTCTACCAACAACTGTAGCCAAGGTGGAGGAGCTTGTGCAGTCAATTTCGAACTCTGGCAGCTCTCAGCAGACTCCTAGCGATTTCCCTTTTGCGTGCAGTGCAATTTCAGAGTTGCCCTTCGTTTTGTGAGCAATCCCAAATCAGGTTCACAGCACGACCCAAGCTGCCAAGGTCTGCTGCCGTGCGAATTGACTTGTGCTGCATTATCTCGCCACGACCGTGCAAGTGCCGTGAGTGCAGGATCAAATCAAATTGAAGATGGCCGCCGAAGTGCTTGATGCGTTTCACATGCGAAACGTCGCAATGCTTCAGATGGAAATCGATCTGGCGGAGGGTCAAGACGTTGTCAACATGAGGCTTCAAGAAGGCGAGCGGAACAACAGTATGCTGATTGAAGCCTGCGAGAATTGGCCGGAAGGAGCCGAGCTTCTTATTGCGAACGGCGCAGACTTGAACGCCCAGAACGCTTCTGGATGCTCCGCTTTGATGGTCGCATCAATGTTTCAACCAGAACTTGCTTCTCTTCTCATAAGCAGTGGGGCAGACCTCAATTTGCAGACCACCGGAGGTCAAACCGCGCTGATGTTCTCGTGTCTTCTGAAGCCGGAGTCGGCCAGGCTGCTTGTACAAGCCGGGGCCGACCTCAACATTCAAGACCAAGGCGGACGATCTGCTTTGATGCTCGCTTCCCTCGGCGAAGAGCATTGGAGGTCTAAGGACGGCACTGTCGATGATTCTATCGCACACAAGTCGAGGCCCGAGATCGTTCGTCTCCTCGCTGAGAATGGGGCAAACCTCGACCTTCAGAGTTTAGATGGAAGCACTGCTCTTATGATAGCCAGCTTGTCAGAGCCTGATGTCGCGAAGATTCTAATCGAAAGAGGTGCCAACGTCAACATGCAAAACAGCGAGGGTCAGTCAGCTTTGATGTTTGCATGCTGCAAATCAGCAGACACTGCCCGCCTTCTCATTGAGCATGGTGCACAAGTGAACATGCAAGCAAGCGATGGATTCACTGCGCTCATGTCTGCAGCGCAATACCAGCCCAAAGTTGTCGATTTCCTGCTCGGTAACGGCGCAAACGTAAATACCCAGAGCACTGGTGGTCAGACAGCTCTTGTGCTGGCTTGCCAGTATCAACCTCAAGTGGTTGAGATGCTATTAAACAGTGGCGCCGACATCAACCGGCCTGGCCCGAAAGGGCTCACGCCTTTGATGATTGCCACCAAACACCATCCCGAGCTAATCCGGGCCCTTCTCGTCCGAGGGGCGGCGGTGAACAGCAAGTCTGAGGATGGAAGCTCTGCACTCTTGATCGCCTGCAGAAGTCAGCCTACTGCTGTTGAGACCTTGGTGGAGTTCGGCGCGGATCTCGAAGCTCGCGATAACTCGGGCTGCACACCGCTGACACTTGCTTGCGAATTCGATGTGCGCGCTGCATCTTTTCTCATTGAAAAGGGCGCCCTGGTAAAGTCAACAGGGAAAGACGGCTGCACTCCTCTCATGGTTGCATGCAAGTCAAGCCCTGCACTTGCGCAGGCTTTGATGCCGGTGTCAAACTTGAATGACCAGGATCGTACGGGGAAAACTGCCCTTATGGTGGCGTGTGAGCATCAGACTGATATCGCGATCAAATTGGTATTGCAAGGTGCGGATCTCCGCCTCACAGATAGCAACGGGGCAAACGCACTAGCTTTTTCGCCTGATGAGTCCATAAGGCAGCAACTCAAGGACCTGTGGCTCAACAGGACTTTGTCACTGTGCAAGTTGTGGCAAAAGAGCCCTTTACCAGACGATATCATCGTAGTTATCTCGGCGCTGGCTGACAGTCAACCAGCTTTGTATCTTCAGAGTCGGGCGAGTGAGGATGTCCATAGACAAACAAAACGCAGAGCCCTTGTTCAGTAATATTATTATTTTGTAAATTCAATACCTTTAGAAAAATTGTGTATAAAAATCCAGATTTCGGAACATCGCCCCTAATTTTCATTGTCGGCAGACTGGAAGTGTTCCACACCTTCCCTCCCCAGCAAATCCCATTGTTGCCACATCGCCCAGCGCAACCTGACAAGTAGTTATCTCTCGGTTCCCTTTTAGATGCGCTACGAAGTATCCGCCGAAGGGCGTTGAATGTCGCGATGACTGGGATCCACGACGGATAATGCGTAAATAGGAAGTGCAGGAACCCTCTGTCGAAGCCGCACAAGAACCGTTGCCGCCACGATGAGACACGCTGCAAGGGACGAGATGACAGCAAGCCAAGTCAGGTTCTTGGCCACGAGTTCCGGGTTTCCCGAGCGTCCTGGCGTTGGCGCGGAAGTGGGAACCACTTTCCTGCTATCTAATACTAAAGGTTGTGATGGAACAAGCCCTGCCGCTAGAAAGTGTAGCGGATAAACCTGTGCAAGGTGGTTTTTGCCTTCAAACACGTGGCACGACGTGTACAAGCGCGGGGACCCTGTGCAGTCTGCTCGATCGTAAACATTCAACTCGCCGTTCTCACTGACCTGAAATCCAAGCGTTCTGCTATTCCCTTTCACCAATATATTCTTAGCAAAGCATGCCTCTTTCCGCACTATTGTCACACCAGTCTCGAAAACCGGAAACATATCACCTTCGCTGACATAATTGCACTCGTCTACCCGGAAGCCAGACAGAGAGGCTTTGAACAGGAGGGCAAAGTAGCTGCCGTCATCCAAAGGAAGCACCGTCTCGGCCCTGCTCCTGTTCAGCAATAGGCCGACGCACATCCCAAACGCCAAGGGCTCTGTAATTTTCGTCATGGATGCCTCCTCGCACGTGTCCGAGGAGAACCATGCCTCCGCAAGGTGCGTCTTGTTCCCGGAAACAACGAACCATTGCCCATTGCGAGGGTGGCAAATGTCGAGTAGCCTGTTGGCGGGCAAAAGCAAACTGTCGGAGTCGCCGGCGCAATTGGCGCCATTGAAGTACGAAGTCGCAAGTGCGGTCAGGTTTAGCGACACGCACGTCAGTATGCACTGACCAACAACGAAGACGAGGAACAGAAGCAACATGGCAGTCCCCTGGCCCCCAGCCTCTGCGCTTCCATCCGATCTCCTCCTGCCGTTGCCAAGATGGGCTATTTATGGTACTGCCGAACCTGCCGGGCAAGCGGTGTGGGGTTGCTGGCTCCGCTCACTGGCAGTTAGTTAGTGTTTGCCAAGTGGACGACCACGAAGACTTCACTCACACCCTTGTGTCGAGGTAATGGCTTTGGATGTGCTTGGTTTACTTGTTAGTTGAGTTTTACTTTACACTGCCTTCACAGCCAGTTCGTGTAGAAAGTGTGCGAAACAGTTCCATTGTGAAATTTTTCAACTTCTTAGGACTGCAAGTGTCTGCAAGTGTGGAACTGTAATGTACTGCACGAAACTCTCAAGTTTCGGCTCTATTTCACGCTCTACGCTTGACGGGCCCGAACTTGAAGGTACTCGTACGTCCAGAGTAGGAACCTAATAGTTCTCCACTAAGACCGCAGGAGCGCAGGAAATTTGGACAGACAAGCAAGACAAGCAGCTAGCCAGTACCTTAGTACTCCACACCAATAGGTGTATCCCGAGTCTTTTCATTTCTGGTTGAAAATGAAAATGTTGTTTTGAAACAATGACAATGACAATGCGATGTGATGTCTCGCTGGGCTCTACTCAGAAATTCGAGTCAGAATTCATTTTGAACTAGTAATTCAGAATTCAGAAGATTTGAAACGGGGTGGTTGTGTTGCGACTCGCCACTCACAGAACTCACAGACTGACTACAGCCAGTCAGGAGCAATTCGCTGTTCATGAACAACAGAGCAACTTAGATTTTTCATGAGCTGTTGGGTCTCTGGATGTCTCTTGGGAGGAATCTCAGTGAGGGAGCTCCTTCCTGTACACATGCACATGTACTGACTCACTTGAACACTGACAGTCGGTGAGCGTGCTCGAGTGGATTCGTGGACTGTCAAACATGCAGGCTGAAGCAGCCGAGCCTGTATTCGAGGGCGTGCCAGAGCTCGGCATTCGCGTCCCACTGGCTTTTGGTACATTGCAGTGGGGCAGCACCTGGCTCGATGACAAATTCGTGAACCCCAAAGGGAATATAAACGACACCGTTGCGGCTGAGATCTGTGCTCTAGCCTCGAGCTCAGGGGTAACTTTGTGGGATACTGCAGAAGGCTATGGGGGGGGCACAAGCGAAGCAAGAATTGGTCGCGTCTTGCGAAATCCCTCTGCGATTGTCATGACCAAGTTCTTGCCCGCGCCATGGCGTTGCACCGTATCAAGCTTTGAGAGCGCCCTGAGAGCTTCGCTGGCTCGTCTCAACATCGCAAAGTGTGAACTTTATCTTCTTCACTCCCCGGTGCACTGGAGGTCAATCGAGTTTTGGGTGTACGCAGCTGCTGAGTGTAGAAAAAAGGGTCTCCTGGAATCTTTTGGGTTATCGAATTGCAACGCCAATCAAGTCCGCCGAGCTGTTGCAGCTGGTAAACAGTACGGTATACGAATCGCTGTGAACCAGATTATGTACAACCTCCTGGATTATAATAGCAAAGAGCTTCGCGAGACGGAACGTGCATGCAGAGAGTACGGTGTCTGCATCGTGGCTTACTCGCCTATTGGGCAAGGTCTCTTGTGCGATGGACTCACTCCGGAAACCTTCTCAAGAAATCGACCAGCGCGCATGACAGGCATCAAGTGGAGTGACTTGCACCCACTTCGCAGCAAAATAGCAGAGATAGCCAGCCAGGAGCACAAGTCCATGGCACAGGTGGTGTTAAATTGGACGTTATGCAAAGGAGTCGTACCTCTCATTGGCTGTAGGAATGTGAACCAGGCAAAGGATACTTTGAAATCTTTACACTGGCGGCTGACAGAGAAGCAAGTCAAGGACCTTGATGAGCTCGCTCTGTCCCGAAGTACGTTGGATGGCCCACCATGGCGTCGAGCTATTTTTGTATCCCTTGCTGCAGTCCTGATGATGTCGTGCCGAGCCCTTGCGTGGTTAGGTTGGGCGAAGAGGTGAAGCTGCTCTCACTCACAACCTGTCAATGACAGCGGAACTCCCGTGGTTCTCTGATGCGCGGCGCGCTGTGCCTCCGAAAATAAAATAAAAGTGCAAGCACATCACGGGATAAAGTACAATACGTCGAAAAATTGCGCAAAAATATATGTTGATTTTGGACCTACGTGCTATGGGGGACTATTGATTTTGACCGGCTGGAAGCTCCCTTCAGAAGCTTTCCTCTGTGCGCAAGGGAATGGGCATATATATATATATAACGATATATCTGATAAGTGCGTGCGACGGCAGGGTAGGCCCGAGCCGAGAGAATCAATAGTCTTCGCCGCGAGTAAGAATTTCCTTGCAGGTCGGGCGCATAAGAATCGTGTGTTCATACTGCGCGACATAGCTTCCGCGCACATCAACGAGTGGAGGGCAAGCGTCGACGAGGCCGACGTCGCAAAGATTCTTCAGTGCACCGAGATACCTGACCTGCTTACCATTGTTCTGGTTGACCGTAAAGGATCCGCCGTCCTCGCGATCCAGCCATCGACGGCAAAAAGGCAAAGATCCAAATGTTCGGTTGATGTGAGCAAGAAGCTTCTTCGCAGAAGCCATGCGCAGCGGTACGTGAGGTGCATCAAAAGCTTTCATGTAATGACTGCATTCCATATCGTCGACCACGTAGCCACGTCCAGTGCTCCCAAACGTTTCAATGGCATACAGCTCACCTTCTTCCATCTTGGTGGTATCTCCATTCTTGACAGTAGGAATGCATTTCTTGCCATGGATCCGATACGGCCAGATCTCATGACCTTGCAAGTTCCTGCAGCACTTTACCGGGTAGCTTTTGCCGTTAAGCTCCACTTCGTAAGACTCCATTGTCTCTTGGATTGCTTCGCCAATTTCTGTCATCTGAACGTCGATTCCTGCGGTTCGCAGACCAGTGTTGGTCGCATCCTTGACAGCACAAAGCAAATCGTCATAGATCGGATTGAACGACACGGTCCAAGCGCAATCCACGATCCGGCCGTGAATTTGAGTTCCAAAGTCTACTTTGAGCACATTGTCCGCGCCGAGGCGGGTGTTGTCGCCAGTATTCGGCGTGTAGTGAGCCGCAACATGATCAAGAGAGCAGCCCGTCGGGAAGCCAATACCAGCATCAAGCCCGGCTTCCCCAACTAGCTCTCGATTCTTGTTTTCGATCCGCTCGCAGAGATCTGCAAGTTCAATGCCTGGTTGTATCCAAGTGTGGGCCCAAGCCCGGACTTGCCGATGGCACTCGCTAGCAATCCGTAGATCTCGATAAGAGTCCTCAGAAATCTTTTCGCGATCACGGGCCTCAGCATCAGTGATCCGGTAACGGTTGTGGTCGCCGGGATGCTCCACAAGTTCACCAGTCGGAGCATCCCGTCCTTTGAACAGGCCTGCCACAACCTTGGTCGGCGGCCACGCTTGCCCGCTCTTTGCGAGGAAAGAAGCCGGAGAAAAATCGGAACTCACGCCACGATGCGTCACCGCAGATAGCTCTGCGCCTGGAAAGTCGACATCGGCACCGGCATCGGCAACACAGGTGCCCGCATCGGCACCGGCGCCATTTGCGTCGGAGCTAGAGTGCTTCTTCTTGCTCCTGTTCTTCCTGTTCTTTTTCCGCTTCTTCTTCTCATGAGGGGCAACGTCAGGCGCAGTATCCGAGGCACATGACACTGACAGCTCAAGAAGTTGTTGCGCAGCGTCGTCCCCGTCCTCGTCCCCACCGCCCGAGTCGTCCGAGCCCGCAGAGGCCGAGCCTGCGGAGTGCCCTGCGCTCGCTCCCTTGCTCTTGCTCGCACTCGACGAGCGATGCTGCTTGCTGGCCCCACGCAATTCCGCCATTTCTCATTCGGCGCGCAAAACCCACTGTCCAGAAACGATCCCTTTTTGAAGCGCTCGCTGTGTTTCGCTGTGTCTCGCTCCCTCCGTCAGATTCCCTCGCAGTCGCCCTAGTCGCTCGCTCACACGCCCTCGTGCGCACATTCCACCACCACATCAACCACATCAACCACATCGCCTTAGAAATTCTTCTTAGGTTTGGTTAACTGCCTAGGGATAGGTCTTTTCCTAGACTCATGCTCATGCAAAAAAAGATAGGTTAGATTAGGTTAGCGAACGATAGTAGACAGCGGTGAGTAGTGCTATTATCAGTGGGTTTACTAAGGTGCTCTCTATAGTAGAGGCTAGAGCTAGCTAGAGAGCGCAATCCCACACACAGAGACTTCGAAGAGTGAGACTCGAAAGAGAAAGAAGGAGCCTGACTGTGAACTTTATCTCCACGCGAAGAAAAACAGAGAGGCGATTGCAGTTTATAAAGATGGAATTTTTATTCTAAAGAATTTACATGTATGTACGAATCAAGCGTACTAATAAACATCCTGCCCGCACTTGTTGCCGCGCGTTGAGAACCTGATTTTGAAATGCGATTAGTAAACCTGCTGGTAAAAGTCGTTAAGAGTGTCGGACCCAGAACCAGAAAGCGTCGCGCACAGTGCGAAAGAATTGCTGCATTGGCAGTTGCCATTCTCGGCGGCGACGAAAGAGTTTGTAGTAGGATCTGTGATTCCGCGCATGAGAACACTAGATTTATCTACGAGACCGGCTTTCACTGCATCGCTGTTGGTGGCGCACTCTGCATCCGGGCCACCGACGTCAGTCATCTGGCAACCCATTCCTTGACCCTTAATTTTGCACCAGGTGCACTCGTACAGTCCAGGAACGGAAAGGCTGGAGCATACACTGGCAGCATTCTTTGGCTTGCCATATCCGGCCATGTTGCAAGGGTTTCTGTAGCATCCTTTGCCTGGGAGAACGTCTTTGGCGTACTGCAGATCCTGATTGTCCTCCCAGAAAGCATTGTAGGTCTTGTAGGTTGTCTCCGTGAACCACGTGCACTCGCCATGGGTGCTTTCCAGATTGCAGCTTCCATCGTTCAACTGATTGCATGGATTTCCACGGCAGAGGTGACTGTGGGCTCCAACAACTTCGCAACGCACATTCTTACCATCGACGGTTCGCACAGCCTTGCACTCTTCGACTTGGTTGTTGAAAGCGCTGCAAGCCTCGTCCATGGCATTCACCCTGAGAAGAGTGGGGTCCTTGCGTTGAAGACGTGCTGCCCACCATCCGGAATTCTTGATTTCGTTGCAAACTGCGTGATTTTTCAGCCGTCTTCCGATGTAGAGCTCATCGTCGTCGGTAGCACTTGCAGAGCAGATCGCTGCGAGAGCTACGGTTGCGGAAAGGAGCTTCATTTGTCTGATGCAGACGACGGGCGTACTAGTCAAGGCTCGTGAGGAGTTCTCTTGTGATCAACTTTGTTGCTTGCTGTTTTGGGTCTGCTGCATATGCGCTCGAGCCTCTTTGGTCTGTGAGCAAAACTGTAAGGTATGTGGTAAACGAGGATACAATGACTCTTCCACGTGTGTGGTTGGTTGCCAGATGGTTTCCCTAACCCCAGGATATCTTCAGCTCTCTTTTGTGAGGGTGCTCTTATCCTGAGAGAGAAGAGCAACAAAGGGGAAACACTAGGGAACTCCACATGACTCCACCTCACTATCAACACTTTTTTAGCACTCGCTGCCTGCCATTACATCAGTTCTGAAGAGAGAGAGAGAGAGAGAGAGAAACGTTCTCTCCCTTTGACGATTTTGCTGCAAGCGCAGAGAGGTTCTAAAAGCAATTAAGTATAAGTATGGCCGAACATGGATGAGAGAGCAGATGAGGCTTTTGTTCAGTGTTCGTGTTCGATGCTTCCTCAAAGTCAGTTTCCTTCGAAATTGCGAATGGAAAGCTCCCGGCTTGGTTCAGCACAAAAAAGACAAAGACATACAGCCACTGCATACAGCACTCAGTCTCTGAGCATTTCCAACCGAGCAAACAGCGTTGGTTGCGCGTGATTCGTAAAAAGCTCTTGTTTCTGATGCCACTACTATGGTCGCAGCTTTGCTGAAGTTGTCTTGACTGTGAATACTGGGGTTTGAACGAGAATAGACTTGAGCCTATGAACACCATTCTCTTTTCCTCCTCCTAAGTGATAGTGTCCTTTCAAAATGGAGCACTCTCAATCGCTACCATTCTAAGTTGTTTCGTTCCACTGTCTTCAAGTTGTTTGGATGAAAGTGTCTGTCTATCTTCCCTCACATCCCTCACACTTTCATGGGTTGAATTGATTTGTAGAAGCAGCTATAAGCTGCAGTGCACAGAGGTGCAGCTGCCGGGAGAAAATGCTGAATCAGAAACTTCGGAGGTTTGACAACTTCGCAAGCTGACTTGGTTTCCAGAAGCTTCGCTCAGCTGATGACTGGTTAGACAATTTGTTGAGAACTCGCAAGTCAGCAAAAGATGGAATCTTCCATGAATGTCGCAAGTCCGTACCCAGTACTGTACCAGTACTCTCTTCTTCCAGACTGAAGTTCACCGCCAGCACTCTGCCAACGAAGGCATTTGCGCGCGACGTTTCGCCAACTTTACAACGAAGGGGGAAGTAGAGCAAGTCAGAGCGCTGTAAAGTCGAATCGTCAAGACTCGTGGCGCTCACGGCGGACACGGGCTCTGGCTCGGACCACTCTATTTTGTCCACGGCATATGCATCCGTAGTTTACAGCATGAAACTCTGATATAAACCTGCACTGCGGCGAATCAAAAGCCAACTGACCACACTCTCAGCCACGCTCCGTACAAACAACTTCAAAGAATTCGATAGTATTGGAGGTCTCCAATTTGTACTCTTTCCATTCGAATACCCATTGCTTATGGAGAAAACCTTACAACTGTGAATCGAAGACAGAGCAGGAGCACCCTTAAAAACAAGGTTGACTGGGTCTTAAAACACGATAACAATAAAAGCTATGTATCTGAACATGTAATTGATTTTTCAGGATTCAGCAATAAGCTTAGTTCAGCAAAGGCGTATCGGTACGAGTATTGTCGACTCCCTTCTTTTCGTTCTACTTTCTCTCGAATTTTCCCCTGCCCCAACATTCGAATTACTGTGCAGGCATGTGCAGGCTTTGCTCTCTCCCTTTCTCATCTAATCAAGCGCATGGAAATGGAATGGACAAGTACTTCGCGGTGCTTTGAGACGGGAATGCCTCGTGTTCCTGGCTCGGGTCCGCCGCAAGGACATGCTCTCTTTCATTTAAATCGCAAATTTTCGGGTTTCTGGCCCTGTCCAATTGTCGCATGTGCTTTTGGCCTTGACGCACGTGGCTCCACGTGGTTTTGATTTGGCATGAATGGGAGTCGTGTTAGTAAGACTCACAGCTCGAGCACTAAAGTGTAGAGAGGCATTACAGCTCTCCACATGTGATTCTCGGGAGGGGGTCAAAAGAGACTTACTACAACAGTTGAGAGGTAAAAACGCTAAAGATCGCTACCGAAAATAATACCAGACTCTCAATACCCACTACAAGGTCCAAGTGGGACCATCAACACCTGCATTAGAATACAGTCTACAGGACCAAAACCCTTCCTACGCCACCTACTGTACCACAGCATGCATACCTCAGCCTAGCCACTATTCTTCCCTTTCTTGAAACGCTTACTGTCAGAACTAGTATCACTACCTGTTTAATTCAATTTTAGGATGCACTGTAAGATACAATACCCCTGGAGATAACCTGCCAACACTACCAACTAGCTATTAGCTATAATAGAACAATGTGCTGGAACCATAGCAATCTGAAGCACTTGAAACAAGAGCAGCTACGACGAGGCACTGAAAAGGACGGAGACGAACAAAGTTACAAAACCTCAATAAAATAGAGAGCGTCCAAAGCGCGCGTTTTCGTACGCGAGCAACGACCGAGTACCAACAGTTCACTCGATAACTTAGTCCGGAATCTGTCCCGCCTTCGCTTCCTGACACTATAACTCAAGTGCTGGGTTACTAGCTACTAGCTAGCTGGCTCGCACAAGAATGGCAGCCTCATCAAGTGACGACCACCAGCTCTGCAAATGTAGTACAACTTGAGCAGACCGGCTCTTCGCTGTCGCACATTTTTCTGAATTCCGAGTAACTTGAGTCTTCCACATTTTTGCTGAGCTGACCAGGATCACATATTCTGGATCGTCAGAATGAACTAGATCGTCAGAATGAACCAATTATGTGGATCTGATACTCAGGATGACATTGAGAGCTATGCTTCAATTTGCTTTTCTTGAGCGTGCTGAGGACTAATACTGGTTCCACATGATCCCCCCAATCTCTGAAGGCAAAATCAAATCCAGCCTTCATTGTGAGACTCATGAACATGCTCGATCGGCTATTGCTAGAATTTAGTAAACAGTTTGTGAGTTCGCGTGAGTTCCGAGATCCCGGCCGAGGGAGTCTCAGGCCTCCTGGCTCGGATACTGACTGACATTCGCTGGAGAGTCAGTCCACTGCGCGACCCGCTCGCGGGGAACTGTAAGCACTGCAAACTGAATTTTGCTCGTGATTCTGTATCACTCGCGAAGGAGCAGCGAGACCTGTGCCATAGTGGGTTGAAAAATTGCATCTCCTGTACAGAAGTGTAGACAGAAATCTGCGATGCGTACGCATTGTCGAAAAACAAATTGAGCGAATAACGATGAGTTTTAAGATTTTGAGTTTAGATTTTTCTGAAGTCTTGTCAGAAAAGCAAGACAAGTTTTCAGTTCTGACGTCTCACAGGGGTTTGCCATGTTTTGCCGGATTCTGATATCGCATAAATACAGCCAGAGTCTTCTTAATTGGCTGGCATTGTACTAGCTAGCTAGAGAGTGACGAGAGTCGCAAGATACTTTTGATTGTGAGCAATTTCAACAAGCCCGCACCGCTCGCACAAATTTGGTACCCAGGACGGTAAGTTACTGGTACCTTTAACTGCTGGTACATGCTTACTAATTGAAACCGTAAAATCGGCCCGTGCATTTGAGCCAGGCCGACTCTCGAATGAGACATCTTGTGTCAGTATAGGGCTGGCTCTTCCAAGGCCACTCACCGCGACCCACCTTCCTCGCGGACTCAAATTCAGCCCATTTCAGCCCAGCCCTCCGAGAGACTCACTATCGCTGCCAGATCAGAGCAGACTGACAACGAGTAGCGAGTGCGGCGCATGGTTTGCCACAAGAAACTGTCCGGCTCGCACAGTTTCAATCAAATCTCTTGGAGAAACCAGGGGTCCTATTCGGACTCCCCAGACTCCCCAGCTCGAATGTTCCAAATTCCAAAAATTAGACCTTGAGTGCCTGTAAACGAAACAATACGTATCCAAGCGAGGTAATATTTTGCAATGGATTTTCCTCGGCAACGCGACAGCGCGGACAACCAGTTCAGGCTACACGCCACAGACGCCGAAAGACGCCACAGGGCGGGCCTGACTCAAGAGATTGGATTCTGCATTGAAAACGCTGGTGCACGCTCGAAGTTCGTGTACTAGTACAGCAAGCATTCCGCGTAGCTTTTGGACAACGAAATCGTTTCCACCGTGGTGACCGTTCGCAGTTGTCAAGTCACTGAACCCCAAACTTGGGACTCTGGTGAGTGGACATTGAGACCTATGACGAAGAATCGATACTTACAAGTTGGACTTCTCCCCCCATGTCATCACGAAATTTTTCGAGGTTCATTAATTGAATAATTATAATTGATTTTGATAGAGAAAGAAAGACTTCACAGCGCTGATTCTTCTTTCCCAAAGTTTGCTGAGCACATTGTATACTGACCCAAACTCGGATGTAATTGGAGAACGTGTCTTTCAGCAAGCGCAAATTAACTAAGGGATACAAAGTGCTCCAGATCGACGCAAGATGTAAACAGGATACCCAGGATACTGTTTCAACTTGAAAATTAAAAAAGCAAGAGGTTGAGGTTAGGTCGTAATAGTTGTTCACAGTGCACTCCAAATTCTCAATTATTGGCGACCCAGCAAAGATAGTCTCATGAGATGACTTCTTCAATTATTGGCTACCACGTACATATTTATCAAATTTCCTTTTCAATCGGATCCGATATCTGCAAGGTTGAGCCCGGGGCTGAATTCATCTTCGCGAATTGAGGCGATGTATGGTTTAAAAAAAAATTAACAAAGAAAGGGCACGTGAGAAAGGGTGAACAAATTTGGTGAGCAACAACGCTTGTTGTAAAAGATGACTGTTTTGGCAGCGTTCGTTCGAATCGGGCCGTGGAAGATTCTGAATTTGATTACATTGAAGCGCGAGTACGAGCACTACTAGTTCGCGCATTCTGGTCCAGGAGTTACACATATCTGCACAACTGGCACGAAAAGCCTTTCATCACCACATACTCAGGCTAAAACAGAATTTGGAAAATGAAGTGAATTGAAGATTTTCTCTCTCCAATTTCATTCTCAAATTATGGGAAAGAAAAATTAATGGGAATCATCCATCCATCACCCAATAGTATTTCACTTTTGGTTTACAGGGAAGTCGATTCTGTGAATGCGTGATGGTGTTGTTTGCTCAACATTTCAGAATTTCAGAAGTTCAGAATTCGAATAACGAATTCACCGTTACAAGCTTATACAGATGACTAGTGTCTACTAAAAGATTGGATCGTAAAGCAAATGACATCTCAAATCATTTTTAAAAAGAGAGTTTTGCCTCGGTTATTCTTTTCACGAGCACTCACATTTGCGGAGGCTACGAGTACTCGTATAGATCGAGTATGAAGCGAGAAGATACCGGTGCTACGTGTGGATAGACGAGGAGTCCTATCATACAGACGTTATTCCGAGAAGACTCGAGTTGGAAGTGGAGACGAGGGCATCCAAAGTGGTCGTTCGGACGCAGAGAGCGCGTGGCCGACCTTGCGACAAGCTGACATTGTGGAGGATTTGCATTGCGCAAGCTTGCAGTGCCTGGAGCTTTCCACCGGAGGTTGTGCGGTTCTTCAGTTGATGTGAAATTGTTTTCCCGAAGAGCAGCGACTCAAGATGGAGCTGTCCGAAGACGATCGCGAGGCAAGATTCGAGCACCTGCTGAAACCCATCAAGGACCTCGCGGAAAATTTTGATGTGGACATTGCTCACGAGCTCGTGGAATACCTTGAAGAGCTGGACCAGATCGTCATTAATTTCGAGGGCGGAGAGCTGAACCTCAACTTTGCAGAAGCCGCTCTGGTAATTCAAGGCTCAACAGCTGTCTACAGCAAGAAAGTTGAGTACTTGTACAAGCTGGTTTATGCAGTGCTTGACCAACTCTGTGATACGAAGACCGCCCAAAACAACAATGTCAGCAATGGCAAGCGCCGGAAAAGCGTTGCCGACAATGCGAGCGCCGAGAAGGATCTCTTCCTGCTGCTTGATGACGTAATTGCGGTGGGAGAGAACACCACGCTCAAGCACGAGTCACTAGAGGATACGCAAGGCTTGCGTGAGCGCATTCCGATGGCACTTGTGGTAGGACAATCTGGTGCTGCTGAGCCGACCGGCACTTTCAAAATGATGAGCTGTGGAGTTGACTCTGCCGGAGCGTTTATCCTGGAGCGCAAACGTGCTACTTGTGTCGAGGCTGACTCAAAAGAGGAGTATGGAGATGCCGGATTTGCGTCCCAGAACGACGACGATGATGATGATGATGACGACGGTTTCGGATTACACTTTCAAGATGTTGACGAGCAAGCCTCGCTTGATGGAGAGGCAGACGCTGCTTTCAACGCTGCCGTTCCTGGAAGCGCCGTGAAACTAGTTTCAGCGGATGGTTCTGACACTGTGAGAGAATCAGACGCGAAAGGAGAATCTGCCTCGGTTGGAGGAGACGAAGTTGGGTGGGGAAACGAGGACGATGAGGAGGACGATGTGACCAGTCGTTGGGAGCATCTCGATCCCCATTCGGCGGATGAGGACTCTTGTTACAACACGCCCTTACAAATCGGAAAGACATGGGAGGTGCCAAAGTCCTTGCTCATTGGCAAGGAGACGCAGGAGAAGAAGCCTTTTACTAGCTTAATCACAAACCAGCTGGTTAGCGTCGCTTTGCATCCGAGCCTCTGCAGCAAGATTCCGCGAAGATCAAATGTCGTCATGTACCCTGAGTTTCGGGGCTACTCAAGCGAATTGCGGCGCCGTGCCAAGAAGCAACAGCACCCTCGCGGGAGAAATTCTCGCCAGGCGATCTCTCGCCCGACAGACTACGAGGACCTGGAAGACGCAGAAGACAGGCTGGCTCGAGAGATCATGGAGCGAGATGGGCACCAAGAAGACGTGCAGCCTGGTAATAACGGGTACGGCGAGGATGACGAGAGTGAGGAGGGGCAGGATTTCTACCACGACTATGGCGGCGACGACTTTGTTGGCTTTGATGGCGCAAGTGATGATGAAGGCGATGGGGATCGCCGTCTTGCTCTGAGCTCGAATGCATTCGAGAAAAACCTTGACAACTACGTTGACATGGTAAAACAGCACTTGCAAAAGTACCTGGAGGCTGCAAATAAGTGGGCTTCTGAATCCAACCTTCACGCTAGGGTGCGAAAATGGGAAGAGCGTATCGAGCCGATCCTTGAGGAGCAGAATAAACGTCCACCTTTCGACATCCACCAGTATGGAGGTAAAATCCTATCCACTCTCGCGTCAGAGGGTTCTGCCGAGAACGGCGAGCAACAAAAAGAGCAACAAATATACTTTGAGGAACTGGCAGACTCATTTTCGCGATTATGTAATTATCAGGCAGGACTTGCTGACGAGAGCTCTCCTGAAACGGAAACCGAAACTGTCGAGGAAGCAGGCCGTGGGCTCAACCAGTACGAGGTTTGCCGCATGTTTTTGGCTTCTTTGCAGCTTGCAAATAACGGCAACGTTGAACTGATTCACGAGGACAACACTTCCCCTCTTCGGCTTCGCCTCTTGGACAATGTCCTTGCAAACGAAAAGCTCGAAGGTTATCTGGCGCCTTCGGTGGAGGGTCGCGCGGATGAGTCGGAAGCACTCCCGTCCAAAAAGCGCCAAAAGATGGGGAAACTGAAGCCATCAAATCGTGGAAACGTTCAGTCGACAGCAGTAGAGAATATTTGAGGGATTACCCCGTTGGAACCCGCCCTTCTTGTTTGACGTAAGCTACCTTGCCCTGTAAAACTTATAGATTAATGTACCCGATTCTCATGTCGACCATCTTAAACCTCGAAAAGACGTCTCTCAAACGGAATGCAAAACTTTTCTTGATTAACTGTAAAATATTGTTCTGACCTGATTTCTAATTAATGGCGCTGCAACTCTCTCAATCACTTTCTCTGACGGGTCAAGCAGAACTCTTGCTGGGAATGAACACTTTCCAGGCCTTCCATCCTTGTTTTGCAAATACATTCCTACAATCTGAGGAACTTCAACGTAGCAGGGTTTCCCGCGTTGCCGAATGCCATCAGTTGTGAGCTTGAGCCTGTTCAGTTCTGCAGTAAACAACGCCCAGAAGAAGCACTGGCAGATATATCTATTACTTGCCAGTGAGATTTGAGTGAACAGTTTTCAGAAAATGAACCCTTTCGTGATCATCTGAAAATTTGCTTGCGAGGCGCGCAATGTCACGCAAAAACACATCCTGCTGTCGCTGCCGACTCTTCTCCGTGGCGAATATTATTCGAGAAAAATCCCTTGCGCTCGCTATTGCAACGCTGAGCAGCGACCGATTTTGAGCTCCGAACAAGCCCATCTTTGAAGCCGCAAACGCTGCTCCAGCAAAACTTTGAAATAGTACAATGCCATGCATATCACATTCAGATTGCCTGTAACCGCTTGGGTGACCGGGCAAGATATCTATTATATACGAATCCTCTGTGACGTGCTGTGGTCTAATCTGTTCTCTCTTGATCGCTTGGTGGTGGGCATCGCCTATTGGATCGCACATATTTACAGCCTCATCCAGCATAAGAGCACGAGTTTCCAGACTCGCAAGACTGTTGAGTTCATGCAAAGGCTGGTCCACCCATCCGTTGTCTCCGTCTTCTCGAAACATATTTTTTGAGCTGCCGCCCTCTGGTTTCTCACCTATTTGTGCGCTGCCAGTGGCGCTCCGCTTCATGAATTGGGGCGCGCCAAAACTGAGCGGCTCGAATATGTCGTGAATGAAAACTGCTCGTACAAGGCCGCGCTGGAGCAGTTCCTTGCCGAGATCAATGTCCATCTGACCATTATCTCCGACAAGATAGAAGACACCCTCAGGATAGAGATCTACCATCTGTTTACACTGCTTGACCTTCCTAGCCAGCATCGAAGACGGTGTGATGAAGCTGGTGGACGACCCGGCCAACGCAACCGATGTTTCGAATCCGTGCCGAACGAGCTCGTTCCGCGTCCAAGCCTGAAGCCAACTTGGCCTTGCAGTCACGAAAGTGACTTGCTGTTTGGCTTGTGACCATTCGCTGAATCTGCTCCCAGCGCCAGAAAACTGAGCCGACGAAGATGATCTTATCAGCTCGTGATAAAACTGCTGCACACCAGGATACAGTGTATTCCAAGGAAACCTTCTGTCTTTGAAAGTCGAGACAAGAGTGTCATCCATGTCACTAAGCACGAACACTAGTCCAGCTCGTTCTCTGAAACATCCCAGAACCGTAGTGTTGTGTTGAAGGAGCTGTGCTCTATTGACAGGTGACAGCTTGCGAAACACAAGCCAAAAGAGAGATACACCGATTTCCCGCAACACCTTGTCTAGATCAAGCTTAAACTCCAGCAGCGCCTCTGGGCTGTCGAGGCTTTGGAATACGCTCACCACAGCCTCTTCGAAAAACGGATTCCCATGGCCGCTTCTCTCTGCCCGGATCTGCAACAATACAAAGTCCACTTTTTCTTGGATCGAAGCTTCCATCGGGGAGCCAAGAGGTACATATCTGTTCAACGAGCCAGGTCGGGAGAAGAGTGTCCTGCGGCACACGAGTGCAACCAGAGCAATCAGGGCCAGAGCAGCAACTAGCAGCGTAAGCGCCACGGCTCTGAGTTCCGCCGGCGTCGCAGCGGGCCGCATGGCGCCGTAAACTGCGGTGAGCGTGGTACTTGCAGCCACGCAGCTTACCAAGACGCCGCATAACCGCTGCGTGGCCATTTTCCCAGCGACAGACCACCTACTCAGCCAGAGCCTGAGGCGTCAAGGAACACCGGCACAAAGCCGGGAGTGAATCAATGATTAGTGACGAGCGATGAACGGGGACGCAGCAAACACGTTATACCATTAAAGAACCAATGCTCACTGTCAGAAAGCAGCGAACCCCCGAGCGCACCGCTGGGCCGAGAGCAGACTAAGACGAAAAAGAAAGAGAGAAAGAAAGAAAGAAATCAAAGCGCGCAAGTTCCAACGCAGTCAACAAGTCCTCCTTGCGCCGAATTTGAAGCCCGAACTCCGACCAGCCTTCCAGCGCCTCACAGTACCGCGAGTTGCTCAGTTGCCCAACTACTCATTTCGCGCTCCTTGGCTTGAAGCGTATTGGGCCAGCTCGTGACGCTCGCCGTCTCTCCGTCCCTCGCATTCACTCTATTCACTCTATTCACTCTATTCACTCTATTCACTCTATTCACTCTATTCACTCATCAGCGTTCCACTCTTACGGCCCCGGCTAGTCTAGCTAAACTCCGAATAACAGCACCTCCTAATTAATTCTTCAACTAACACTGTAAGTTATCTCATTTATTTTAGAAGTGAGAGTTGTCTAAAGCACGCTGTTCCGGCATACTCAGTTCCGGCATTGACTGTTGTAGGACACTGTACCGGTACTCGAATACCCTTCACGATGCAGCGTCTTTGGGCCCAGTGGCACACAGTGCAAAATGAGACGTCAGAGTTCAAAAGTTGGAGAAATTGACAATGGCTTGCAAGACTGGCGCACTGTGCTTTTTCAAGCCTGCCAACCGCCAAATCTATCAGTGTCTCAGATTTTATCATTTCGGTTCTGACAAATTCCGTCGAAAAGCATGCCAAAGTACCTCGGAGAGCGCTTGCAAATTTAGAAATCCTCCGGCCAACTGTATATCAAATCATATATGGCAACTTGCAAATTCTGCGCAGAGGCGCGAGGATGGACTCAAACATATCCAAGGGCTTCCTTCCCGGCCACGTAGGTGGTGAATGATATTTTCACGACGCCTTTGGACACCACACGGGTGGCTAGCACATCACAAAAACAGGCACACTCTAGTTAGCAACCGTCTCTGCAACGAGGGCGGATTGGCGAAGAAGCCGCAAACTCGGCTTGACTTACCTTCTCTCCCTTGGCTTGCTGTAGTGAATCGTGAGTCGTAAAACTCCGGCAAATCGGAGGTCAAATGGGCGATAGAGTCTCCCAGCGAGGTACTCGCGATCGGAGCAAAGAGCTTGCAATACTTCGTGCACGTTCCACTGGAGGTCGGCACGAAGCATGTGCCATAGCCGACGAGATTTCGATTGCTGTCCCGGACGCAGATGGAAAGGCGAGGCCAGCCAGAAACGTTGGTACTTATCAAGGCTGTGTCGAGAGGAAAGTTCCATGCAACAGATGGCCTATCTTCGCTGACGATTTGATTCCTTGAGAGCTGCGTTTCACCTGATTCGTGACCCTGTTTCGTTCTAAAAGTGTCAGGTCTGCACAAAGAGCGGCCCGGGCAAGAGATTCTTTTTTTTGCAAGGAAACCCAAACTTACGCCAAAAAACTGCCAATCCTGGCCAACCACAAATTCATACGCACATGCAATACTGTCAACCCCGGCAAACTGCGGGAGGAAAGAGCAGACGGAGCAAGGACACCCGAATCAGACTACGCCTTCCAACATGACATTCGAAATCCGCATTCAGATTGGCAACACTTACCTGGCCACTCTCTATGCGCCCGTTCACTGTCACCTGAAGGCCCTTGACTTTAGTGGCATGTCCTGCACCGCCTCGGGGAGAGCTGGCGACTGAGCCAATCGCCCCAGGGATCGCAGTCAGGCGCGTGTTCGCCATACCTCCGGCGCACCCCGAAGGCTACCCACACCCTCCAGCAACAAACTTTTCACAATCACAGTCACAGTCGAAGCCAGAAAGACAAACGATAAGAGTAAAGAGGACCTTGTGCCGTGCCGATCCCGTCGCTCTGCTGTTCCGATGCCTGAGGAATGGAATACAATTTCCGATATCTGAACGACACCAACGCCCACTTATGCTGCCCCGACAGCCGTCGCTCGCGCCATGTCCGTGACTCTGACTCCGACTCTGACTCTGACTCTGCCTAGCACTATCATGATGCCATTGACTGCCACCGTGAACATGAGAGTGATGGAAGTGCGTGAACGTGCGTACCAGTGTTGTGTTCTGTCTAATGGATATAGTAATGCGACTAGCACTGTCGAAACGGTCACCCACCACTCTATGCATCGGTTACGGACGGTTACCTGGCACTCCGGGCACAGCTGAAACTCTATTAGTTGCAACCATCTTATTATTCTTTAGGACAAAAGTGTTCTTCTGAATTCTGAATTCTGCAAAAAGAGAAAAGGACCAAGCACAATGACCCAGCTCAGCTATTCCCATCCGTTCTTGCTCTTGTGATGCCATCATCCTCTTGACTCAGGACAAATGACTGACACTCCAACAGCTTCAAAATTGTTTGGAGAAGAACAAGTCGCAATTTTCGGAGCATGGTGTGCAGAACTCATCTGAATTCGGAAGAATTCGGAAGCTGCGGCAAAGAGAATGAGCGAAGAGCCCGAACGAATCCAGACGACATTATTCTTCGCCCGCATTTAGCTGCGGATCATCTGTGACTGTGGCAGTAAGTCAGCACCCGCAGGACTAGGACCGAAAACCGAAGGACGGTACTCACAGTGAGTACTGACTGCGAGTACAGAACTGGCAGTGAGTCCACAAGAAAAGAAACAGGAGCTCCTCCCTTTGGCTTCTCCGGCTCTTTCGCCAAAGCTTACCCGTAGGGCAAAGAGGTAATGTGGCGGTACAACATGAGCACAAACAAGCGACGACGGCCGATCGACCTGCAGCAAGGTTTCGATGTCTTTTTCGAAACTTTTTGATCGTAGCGATTCGACTCTTTGTCTGTGAACACCGGCTCATGTCGATAATCACAGATAGAAGGGTTCTTTTGCGCTTGACTCAGTAGCTCTGGAATGCTTTGGAGCGCTGGCCGCCAACTGGAATGATAACCGCTACACCCGGAGACCCGGTTCTTGTGAGTCTGGTGCCTGTACAGCGCTAGAAGTGTTTACTTCTGTTTGGCACAACGGCGGAAGCGGACGGTAAATGCATCGGCAGACTCGCTCCTGGCTTCTGGTCTCAAACTTCTCAAGGTTCTCGAGGCAAGACTTTCCCGGCACGTCTCCAAGGATGCTGTGAACACAAGTTTGGAAGAAATGCCCAAGCTGTCTCCAACCGCACAAAAACCTAAATAGGTAAATTCTAATCTTCCAGCATGTAGCCCATCCTAGACGATTTTGGTAGATGGTCAAAGCAGCTGGTAGGTGGCGACGTGTGCGCCAAACGAGCTCCCGGGTTGGTTGGGAAGGAAGGGTCTAGCCTAGTAGGTACTCAAACATCCCAGACCGGGACTTTTCAAACAATCACATCGCGCACAAAGAAATTTTGGCGCACAAAAGCCGCCGCACTGCGGACTAGGCGGTCAGGTAGGCCTTGAAAACATCCAGACTTGATGCTGATGAAATCGTTGAATTTGGGAGCTAGCCACAAAGTGTGCGGGGTGTGTCAGCAATGCCAGCACTGGCATTGCATTACCACTTCACTAAGAGGGCAGAAGAACGTAAGGAACAGAGAAAACGCCTACGACGCTCACAGTGAAGTTCTAAAACAACCCAGTAGGCCTTCCGGTAGAAAATAAGTGCACTAAGTCGATCGCCACGTGATAAGACTCGAACCACTTGATACAATAGAGTTATTTCCCAGCTCTAGGACTCACTACTGGTAGGGAAGTGAAGGAGATGAGGCCCGTTTTATCCCGTAAAACAATTAACTTTTGGTTCAGGTGGAGTGGATTACTACTGCTGTTGAGCTTTACATGTTTTACATGGCACGAATTGCGCATAAGCACGTCTCCGTCACATCATTGCAGGGTCAAAGCATTTCAGAATCGTGGCTTGAAGTTGCCAGATGGCGCGACGGTTCGACGGTCCGAAAGTGACTGGGTTGACTGGGGTGGCTTTAATAAGAGCGAGGCATAGGGGTATTTAGCGGTACCGTAGCACCCATGACCGCAATGCTGTGAAAGTCGTGAGTGTCGTGAGTTCTGAGTACTCGCTGCCAGTGGCCCTGTATATCCCTAGATGCCGGAATGGCCTGGCCCAGTAGATCCCATTAGACCCCAGTAGAAAGCACCATTTGAGCGAGCGCAAGTGATTGATTGTGAACGTGAAACCTGTCAAACCTGTCAGGGCTGTCGTATTCCAGAGGCTCCAGAATGCTCCAGACGCCTTAGTGCAGCTCACCGAGCGGCCTCACTTAGCCTTCGCTAACTTCGGCTTACAGTACGGTGCTGGAAGTGCAGTTGCCAGAGGTGTTGTTTCTCCCTTTGCGTGTGAAAAACCTAATGCCATCTAATGCAAGAGCCTCCTGGGGATGAGAGTTCGCGTAGGCTGGCGCCTCTGAGAAGGAGGGAGACGTAGAGTACGTAGAGCTCTACGTAGAGGGCGTAGAGGGGTGGCAGGCGAGGGAGCTGGGGAGAAGGAAAGAGGAAGAGGAAATGTCAAGACATCGTGCATGCATGATCTCGTCCAGCTGGTAATCACTCCTACCGAGACTAGCGAGTCAGCGTGTATGCAAAAAGGCCAGCCACGCTATGCCCAGCGCGTGACGAAGACTAAGACGCAGCAACTGCAGACTCGCTCTCAGCAACCCATGGACACTGAACATCCTCTCAATCCTCTCGCACACTGCACTGCACTGACAGAGACAGAGACAGAGACAGCCCCAACAGCCCCGACAGCCTTGAGACTCGAGACCTCTGCCATCCCCAGTGCTGTACCAGCCAGCATTGACCTTTCAGACCTTTCAGACCATTCCCTCATACCTTCCGTCCAAGGCTCCAGATGCCACGAGTGCCCGACGCTCAATAAACGAACAATTGCACAGACACACAAGGTCCTTTCGCCATTTCGTCATTTCGCCACTTGCCGTCTTCCGCTCACGACTCGCGCTCGCCGATAAGCTGTTGCTGCATCACCGTTAAGCTCAAGCTCCTGCGCACTCAGCTCGCGGGGTATTCAGCGAGGTGGGGCACAGGAGTAAAAGTGCAGAGAACGCCATCTCGCTTCTCTTCATCATGGTGCCTGCTCACGACTCTCACGTGTTCAAGTTGGAAGAGCCGGAAACAGAAGTCATCAAAGTTATCAAAAAACGCCCTTCGCGGTTCCGGCTACCGGTAGTTTTGGAGGACGAGCCTTTGCGGGCTAGTTTTTATGAGGCCCGTCCTCGACGTGGTTTGCTGTTTCAACGCTCAGAATCCATCAAACCAAGGGAGCTTCGAGAAATGATCAAGGAGAATCCTTGCCCGGAGGAAGCCATGAACAAATGTGAGAAAACAGATAAAACCCCATGCTGGGTCGTTGGGCAGGAAGGAGACTTTGGTGAGCACGTAGAGGAGCAAGCCGAAGAAGCCAGCGCGCCTTCGGGCTCGGGACAGAGAAGGAGGAGAGGAGGGGCCGAGGTGAAAATTTTCATGCCCTTGATCCGCCTGTTAAAAGACTTTGGTAAATGCAAATTGCACCCAGCATCCCCCTTTGCGCTTGTGAAACCAGCCCTTGGCAGGAGGGATCGTTAGAATCGACACTTATTTATTTCGGCCGCAGCCTTTGCTGGGCGATAGACACACTGAACGTTATAGAGGTTAGACGGCGGAGCAGTTTTGCATAGAGGTAGACTTTTATGAAATGGCGGCTTCCGCCACGAGCCGCATTTCATACGGAGGGATCCGAAATCAGCATGATGCGTTGATGATATTTTAGGCAGCTTGACACTTCGGCTGCGCGGCATGCATGTTCAGTTCCAGTCCATCCTTGCTGACATTGTACAAAGGTTGACTGCACGTTCCCTCTCATTGAACCCGAGAATTCTCGGGCTACATCCTGATTATTACACAATTTCCTTTTTCCCAACTGACTTTTGGTGAATGAACCGTCAGAAGCGTTGGACAATTTTGCAGTTAATTGACTAAAAAAACTCTTTTCTTTAGCTCCATGCATCTTGACTTTTCGTTTTCTGCCCCCACAAAAACAGTCTATGTACATTTCTAAATTGTGAATCTGTAAAATGCAAGGCATGGTTTAGAAAAAAAAATTAAATTTTATAAATTTTATCCAGTACACGAGGCACATCTTGGCCAAAGCTTTGGGCACATGTATTCCAAACGTCCTTCAACCGAATTGGATAGGCCAGTATGTTCATCTCCTTGAAAGTTACAGTTTTGAGTGGTCGTCGGCTGTCTGGAGGGAGGCTCATGGACTTTGGGGCGCCCTTTCTGGCGCTAACATATCTACAATTGGAGCGACAAACAGGAGAATCCAGCCACTCGCATCATTCTAGCTCCTGGATCAATTGCTTCTTTGCAATCCAGATTCGGCCGAGATCGTCATGCGTGGGAATTCGGTCAAACACCGCGAGGAGCCTCTGTAGTATGATCGCAAGGAACCCGCTCGATGTTGGAACAGGAAAGATCAATACGCCCACAAAAAGTGGCCCAAGAATGGACATCCCGAACGCGTCAGCGATGCACAGGGAAACCGCCCACCCACAACAAGTGAAGAATAACACTTGAAGGACTATTGTGGTCGCTATCGGATCGGAAAAGTTCCAAGCATTCACCACTTTCTCCAGTAGCGTGGCGACCATCCCGACAAGATCAGCGGCCTGGTCAAACTTGCGGGCGAGCTTTGCGAGTCTTTGTATGGTACTTAGCTTGGCGTCTGGATCTCTGTCGATCTCATCATTGAACACGACCCAGTTTTCGTTCTCGTGCGCCACCTTTTTAGAGAGAACACAAAGCACGGCAACCAAAGCAAAGAAGCAGAATGGAATCGCAAAGCTCGGAATGTACTTGGCTGCGACCAGGGTGAGGGCGCAGACGCCACCAGAGAGCCACGGCTTCTCCCACGTCCTGAGGTAGAAGAGCATTACCACCGGAAGGCTGCAAAGCATTTCCATCAGTGCGGTCTCAATGCGAGCAGCATTTCTCTTGAGCTCGTTCACGCTTTGAAGAATTTCCTGTGGCGCGCTCAAGCTTCGGACCGTGCTCTCCTTATCAGGTTTATGACGCATATGCTTGGAAATGAACCTTCGGTTCTCTAAGTACAAAGGCCAGATCAGCTTCGAAGATTCGAAGAGCTCCACTTCGTGTCTCATGGTCAAGAATGCAGCCTCGTCAAAGAATTCTCTGTCAAAGCCTGTTCCCATGGATTTCCGATGCCCTGGCACACCCTTCTGGACCAAAGATGGGTATAGAACGTAGACTCCCGTCCGAGCCGATCTCCCCCCGCGATCCAGCATCGCAAAGTACGGCACAACAACGCCTCCCATGGACTTGTCCTTGTGAGACAGCAGCGACGAGCTGAAAACTTCGATGCAGAACGTTCCCGTAATATCGGTGATGGGTAAGCGGACCTCCATCTCCCAAACAAATGCACTCCCCCCTTGTTGAAACGCCACGGGCGAACGGATCGTTTCGTCCTCCACGGTCAGCTCAAAGTAAGCCTTTGTCAGTGCTTCGCAAGTGAGCGCCTTTACCCTGACCTTGAGCTGTCCGATTCTTTTCCTCTTCAAAAGCCCGAGCTGTTCGTCTGTTTCGCCGCACAGGCCAAGACGAGCCAGGTGTCCGCCAAGCAGCGGATGAGACTTGCTGGAGTCCTCCGCATCCTTCGGCTCCTCCTGCTCCTCGCCCTCCTCGGCTTGCTCGCGAAAGTACCTATTGTAGGCCTTGTCCAGTACGCTGCTCTCCACGCTCTTGAGCCCCTGCTTGAGCCGCGACCGCCACTTGTCCCGCGTGTCGGTCCAGTCGAGCTCAAACTTTTGCCGCAGCCGCTCCCGTCCGAACTCATCCTGATCCTGATCCTGATCCTGATCCTGATCCTGATCCTGATCCTGATCCTGATCCTGATCCTGATCCTGATCCTGATCCTGATCCTGATCCTGATCCTGATCCTGATCCTGCGCTGGACTTGCTATCCACAGACAGCCCTCACTGCCAGTGGCTTCGACAGCTCGAAAGCACGACAGTACCACCTATTACCCAACGTCCACGAGCGCAACGCACCTCTCCGCCTCCACCTCCGCCTTTCAGTTCGGCAAGCGCGCGCCTACGTTTGTCTGGTGGACTCCCTGTACCCAAGCACTATGGTCACCCGCTGCGAGAAGTTCGTACTCCCCGAGATCCCCGAGTGTCGAGTATGTTGCGGTCACTCGTCTCAGAAGTCTCAGGATGTCTCAGGTGTCTTAGACTGTCTTAGGCTCCGAGTGCTTGTGTTGTGGGATAGTGGGAATTAGTGGGATAGTGGGATGTGGAATGTGGAATATGTGGAATGTGGAATGTGGTGAGAGTCAGATGATTTCGCGATGATAGGAAATAGGTTTGCGAGCAAGTGGACTGTGAGATGCTGAGATGCTGAGATGCTGAGATGCTGAGATGCAGAGATGCGATGGGAGTCTGCCTATCCACGAGGATCTGCTTGTGCTATCGCTCGGCCAAGTCGCACGAATTGATTATTCCACTCTCGGAGTTGACGGATTGTTTGAGTCGTGGGAGTTCGCGAGAGTTAGGTAGAGTTTGCGATAGATTTCAAGGAGTTTCCAGGACATATGCGACAGTCCAGTGCTCACAGCGAGTAGCGCATCACATCGCTCGGCGCCCTGATCACTGACATATGACATCGCTTGCCGTGGTCAGCAGCAGGTTTCCGGATGGCGGTGTTGAGAACCCACCTGCACAAGAGAAAGGCCAGCAAGGAGAGAGGCTCACTCACATCAGGAACCAGAAAAGAAAGAGAAAGAGAAAAAGGAAATGAGACTCGTTCTATTTCGTAAATATTATAAATGATCAGACTCTTTGGGTTGCAAATGCACATCACTGTCCCCTGGAGCAACACCACGTGGAAGAACTTATCTCTTCTCAAATGAAGCCATGACTTGCGCATCACGACATGTCATATTTAAACGTACATTGGGTTCTGGTTGCTCACTACGGAAGCGGGCTGGGCAACCATGGCCCTCTGCTGCTGGCGCTTCTTGTACATGGTTGCAAGCAAAGCTGCACCGATGACGCCTCCGGCGATTCCCACACCCGCACCAACTCCAGCAGGAACCGAGGAGGTGGAGGTGCTGTCGAGATCTGTGTCTACTTCGTCACCTGCAGCGTAGGTTCCGCTGGAAGGGATGCACTGAGAGTACCACTCGCTCTGGTAGTTACATGTGTTTCCTGCAGGGCAGCAAGTAGCTCCGCTGTGAGACTTGCCTCCGCACTGGTTCCAGACCTTGTTCGGGCAGTTCGCCACAGGAGCCGGGGTTGGGGTTGCGCCGCCAGTCACTGGAGCCGGGGTTGGCTGTGAAACTGGGCTGCCGCCGCCTCCGGTGCTTCCCCCTCCGACACATCCGTCAGTTCCAGCAGTGCACGTAGTGTAGGTAGCCTCAGATGGTCCAACGAGGTACTGGGTTGATGGCATTTGTCCGGCATACACTTGACGGTATTGGGCCGCAGACGAAGGCAAATGGCTGATGCCCGAAATAGCAACGAGAGGGCTTGGGCGGGTTGGAGCAGCGCTGGACTGGATCTTGACGTCTGCACATTGGACGTAGAACTCAATGTTGCTCACCTGCTGGTGAGCGGTCCACTCCCAGCGGAGAACGCAGTGGTCGCAAGCTGGAAGGTTTGCAGGGATGAGAGCTTGGAGAGTCGACTCATTTGGTGGAGAGATAGCGTTGGCGGCAGCTCCGCATCCTGGAAAGGAAGCAATCTTGAAAAATGCAGAAGGATCGCAAGCTTCGTTGGCCGACTTTCCTTCGCACGAGTAACTGATGTAAAGATAGCAGTCTCCTGGATGGGCGGCGGCGAGGCGGACCTGCACAGGGAGAGTTTGCCCTGCGGTGATGGTGGTGTACTGCCCAGGAGTGGTGTAGTCGTGGCACCTCATGGAGTTTGCCGAGTAGCTTCCCGCAGGTCCGTTGATGGTGTAAACCGGCTCGCGCTGCCTGTAGCTGATGGTGTTCCCGTCCACATCTGCGCGCGGCACAGGCGAAATAAGCTGGCCGTGGCCATTTACCTCGGCGAGAAGGGCAAAGCCCAGAACGGCGACAAGCTTGCTGAGCATCGTCTTACAAACTGTGTGGTTGCGAATGTATGGAGCTGGTTTTGACTTCCTTTGTTCGTCTCAAGTTCAAGTTCGTGTCTTGCTGTTTGGTGTTTGTCGATGATCCTTTTTTGACCAACCTTGGCAGGACTCAAACATGTCATCGGAAGGATGAAGTGTGAACTGACAGCACATAGGACATGCTATTGGAGCAACAAATCGTGCCACAGTGCAAAGTCATGATCTGATATCCTTTTCTTTACGCCCGGTCATTGATCAATGATGTTTAATGGCACAGCTCTGTATAGGTCGACTTGACAGGTCCAGGATGTGCTCCACAAATTCCCCCCCGTTTCGGCATCAGGGTTGGTTTGCACATTCACCGCCGACTCTCGCTGCTCCACACAAGAAATCAGTTTTTGCGGGATGGTGGGGTTGATTGGACGTCACCGGATGAGGGGGAAGTTGCTCATTTGTAGTTGCGATCCCAGAGAAATATTGCGCAACCTTTGCGAATGCACTCTTCCGCTCAGGTCCACCTTTCCTGTCCCTTTAGCGCATTTATAGCGAGATGGGTACGACGAAAGGTCATTCAGAGAAAACGGTCACGCATCGCCACCTTGGAAGGTTGTTTCGAATTTTCGAAATTGAACGTGCGCATCTCTTTTGGCACACAAATCCCGTTTCCGGGCAATGCATGGTATGCATGGGTTCATGGCTCACGCCAACTTTTTCACTCGCTCGAAGCGTTCCGCACCTCCTAACCCGTCCGTCTAGATACCGGTAGGCCCCGAAGGTGCACACTGCCTGCGTGCACATCTCGACGGAATGAGACCAACCTTACAAGGACGCTTAGCAGATCCTACGCAACGCAATCGTCTCCTAACCATTTGGGATGCTAATAGTCGCTACCGCACGAGTATAGGCAAGTGAGCCTGCGAGTGTCTTCGAGTTGGACTCACCGATTCATCTTACGATTATAATAATCCATCGACGACTGTTGTGGAATGAATTGTGCCGAGGCCTTGCGAGGGAGGGATTCAAACCAATCTTGGCTCGTCTCAGGAGCTTTATCGCCCGCCACGCGGATCTTAGACAGGGATTGACTCTTGGGTGTGCATCTGGCTCGTGGAATTGAACACCACGATGTGCGCGGGACACGAAACATTTAGAGCGAATTCGCATAACTTTGCCCTCAGCCTAGGCTCTGACTGTTAAAATAGCGAGGCATGAAGGCACTCACAGTCAATCTTCATACCAGGCATCGGAGATATGAGTGCCTCAGGCAAGACAAACTCTCGCAATCGGCGGAAGACTTGTTTGGCGTTCGCTTTCTTGTTGGTCGTTATTTGGTGTTCGGGCATGCCAACATGTGAACTCGCGCGAACTGCTCTCTTGAATGGTTGATTGGCGCCTCACTCACTCCGGCCTCTACACGACCCTACGATTATCCATTTCGTTCGTTGCTCCTCGCTCCAGCAACTGTTCTCAGGAGTAGCTGGTGGCACGACACTCGATATCAAAACCAACCACGACGTTGCATACTCCCTAAGCCCCTCCAGTCCGTCGCGTCCCCCTTTTCGATACGCAACGAAAAAGGCTTCTTCACTCACCCCCGAACCGGCGCTCCAGAGGCCGTGCCCATGATGGGCTTGCGCGGAACTAAGGCACAATGCTAATTGTGCGCGCTCACATCTTCTCGCATGCAAATCACAACTTGCCAAGGTAGTGCTGAAAGATCGCTGGCACAAGCTTGTGCCACTTTAACGCCGCGCGCGACGGCTCAATTGCGCTGACTTGATTCAATGCCGCCATGCCATCGTGAAAATCCGTCACTCACTCTCGAGCCAATGGCCTCTGTGAAATCTGCGGAATCTGTGGACGTTCATGCTCATCGAGTTATGTGTCTCGCGCTAGCTCGACGCTACTACCCTACTCTACTGGCTAGCTGATCTAGTAGAGCTTGGAACCGGATCTTTTAGATGCAAACAAATAGCGACGGAGCTAGCGTGGCAGCTAAGGGAGGGTGTAACCAACCCCCTCCTTCTCGCCAACAGAGCGAGCATTGATCGCGCCAAGTCTCAAAAGTAGGGAATGATGATAATCAGATAAAGATAAAGATCGCCGATGGTTGGCGCAGGTATCTTGACGCGTTCTGAATTCTGCAAATGAAGCGTTGTGACAGCGGACAGAATCCCTGGCTTAGATCCAGTGATGTGGAAGGTAAGCCTGGGCGACGACACAAAAAAGACAATTTAGAGTTTTAGGGTACGAGCAGTTGGTTTTGCAATAAGATGGAAAGGAAAGGAAAGATCCGGCTTGAGGTTGAGATCGTTGCGAGCACTATAGCGAAAGTTTGCGCGCTCCACCATCGCGTGACAAATGGACGACATGGCAGTGCTTTCTCACTTGAGCTTAACGACAGACATTGCTGCTAGCAAATTACACGAGTTCTGCTCTGAGAAAAGAGCGACACGAGTACACAATTCCATAATGGGCAGAGAGAAGAGCCCCAAACAGAAAAACTGCGTGTGAATGACATTTTTTTCGCTTTTGCTTAGAAGGGCTCTTTTTTCAAACAAATAAGCTCTCTTTATGGTATCTCAGCTGTGGATCAAAGGCAACGTGAACGGAAAATTTGGGAGGGGGGGGGGGGAGGGGGTTGGAAGAGTAGAAGTTGTTGGGGTGGAAGAAGCCGGGGTGGTCGAAGGAAATGTTGAAAGCGCAGAGGATGAAGATATAGAATAGACGATCCAAGCACTCAAAGAAGAGCGCAGCCACTGTCTTTCTTCGTCCGAGGCTTACTGGCTTTGAATCCTCTAATGGCGATGCGGATGGCTGTGTCAAATACGTCTTTAAGGCCTTGACCAGTGAGCGCCGAGCATTCAAGATATTGCAGTGCACCAATATTGTTCTTCATTCTCTCTCCGTCGAGATTGTTCAAAGGCTGCTGCCCAGATGCCACTAGCCGTTGTATGGTTTCCGCATCGTTTCTCAAGTCGATCTTGGTTCCAACCAAAATGAATGGCGTGCCTTTGCAGTGCTGCTGGATTTCCGGGAACCACTTTGATGTTATGTTTTGAAACGATGACCTGCTCACCACAGAAAAGCACATGATGAAGACATGGGTGTCTGGGTAGCTAAGAGGACGCAATCTGTCGTAATCCTCCTGACCAGCAGTATCCCAGAGACCTGAACCGATGAACATCGCCAACAAGAATTTCACAAATAACACACAAAATTACTGTGTCAGCACGCCGCGCAAGGCATAAAAGCCAACCCTCTCTGCCGTTCTTTCATCCGTTAACAAATAAGGACTCGAGACGATAATGGTCATCACTTTCTTCCAAAGGCGGTGCCTCGCAATCCCCGAGCGCGCCGAGGATCTCCTTCCCGCAGCTCCAAGATGAGACGCTACAAGCCACACCCTTGAAGCTACCTAGCAAGACCGCGACCCAACCCAGCACCTGGGCAGCGACAACCACGACACCTCTCCCTCTCTATCTCTATCTCTTCTCCCGCGCGCCAGAGGCAGCAACTTACCTAGGTTGACAGGCTGACTATTCACGTCGATGAGCGCGCTATAGTTGTCAAATACTGTTGGGACATACTCGGTCGGGAACGAGCCTGTGGTATACGAAATAAGCATGGACGTCTTGCCCACCGCACCGTCACCCACGATCACGCATTTTATGTGTTTCTGCATGGTACTGAACTCGGCCTCCCACTCTCCGACGGACTCTCTCGCTCCCTCTCTCTCTCGCTCTCTCGCTCTCTCTCTCTCTTCACTGCGCTCGGCAGTCTCTCTCTCTCTCTCTCTCTCTCTCTCGCACACGCTCCCACGCACACGCAGACCCTTTCTCTCGCACCTCTGTCAGTCAATCTCTCTCTCTCTCTCTCTCTCTCTCTGTCTCTCTCTCTCTCCCTCCCTCTGTCTTACTCACAGGAAAGGAGGAAGCTGTTGTTTCGTGTTGCTTGTTATTGTGCCCCTCTACTCGCTCCTCTCTCTCTCCCCTCTCGCTTGGCCATAGTAGTGGATACGGGAATCCGTGAGACTCGCTCCATTCGCTCGCCCTCCCTGCCCTGTTGGAGTAAAGGGTGCTACCGCTGCTTACCATACCCCCCGCTCAGCACTCGCTGCACTCTCAGCACTCTCTCGGCCCGGATAGAGGAAATTAGTAGTGCAGTCTACCCGACTCCTCGCTCACTTCTAGTGGTCTCAAGGTTTGTGAATAGCTTTGAGGGTAGGAGTTTGGAGGAATGAAGGATTTGCTTGTAGTTTGCGAAACTTCCTCCGCGTAGGACTTTGCTATCGCACACTAAAGAATCGGTACGTACATGGTAGAACTTGCATAGTAACTACTACCATTACCAGCTACGAAGAACTTTGCTGACACTTAGCCGCCGTTAACGATGCAGTAACACTCCTACATATTATGCTAAGAGAGCAGCACAATCCTGACGCGTAGGCGTAATTACTATTCTGCTAGCACACCAACCCACCCACCCCTGCCTGGCTTCTGAAGGCTACCCCAGAGTAAAGTTTCTTAAAGGTATTTCCAGTACCATCTATATACCCTCGGCGTAGGCAGCTGAAGGATACCGCACCATTGAGTATTCTTAGGCGATTTCGTGGAAGAATTCTGCACCTCTCGGTGTGCACGGAAGTGCTCCTTTATTCTCTACCGCTTTTCTTCGCGAGGAAACTAAGAAAATAAGTCCTTGCATCTAGGTTATACTTTAATTATTCCGTATCATAGGACTAGTCCTTGTACTCTTTTTCCACTTCTACAATTTCCACACTTCCTCCCTCTCACTCTTTGCGCAGGTGTCTAAACTCTGAGTTGCACTCTCAGCACACTCAGCATCTAGCTCAGAAGACTTCCTCAGTCATTCTCACCTGCGCAAAGTCCTAGCCAGAACGCACTTTCACTTAAGCCTATCTGGAGTGCCAGTACCTACCATTAACGGTTATAGTACTCAGTCAAGCCTACCGTTATTTACCGATGCGTCCGCATTAGCATACAGTACCTTCTATTCGGACATAGTAATAAACACTCCGTCTTTACGTAGCGCGGTTTCTAGTAACAGTAAATGTGAAAACCTTGTCAACTCAAAAGTGACCATTGGAACCCGCGGGTTCAGTAAAACACTTCAGACTTCGTAACCGAGTCGTCTGGGATACAATTGGTCCAAGTTGTCCGCCAAAGCGCTCTCGAGCTCCGCTGGAAACTGCTGCGCCACGTCGTTGATGCAGAACCAGCGGTAATCGCCTTCACGAAGGCGAGCAAACGCCTCGTGTATAGCCGTCACCCCACCGCCGGATGTCAGGGCGAAGTAAAGCGCAGATTCCTTCTCCACATTCACATCGAAATGCCAGGCCAACCAATTCATATACACAAAGGGGAGCCACACACTTTTAGAGGTTCTCCAGCGTTCCTCCGCCGTCCGTTCAAATTCCGCGCGCATGGGACCTTCCACTAGTTGTCTAACAAGTTCTTTGTTCAAAAATACCCCGTGGTGACCCACCATGTAAATAAAGTCAAATCGGATCCCATACGTGTCGTGAATCATATTTGCAACGTTCGCGACTTTGCGCTCCCAAGTTCCGTGACCTGCCCGCGGCGCTCTGGTCCCACTCAGATGTACCTTGGGGGACCACACCTCGTTCCCCTTACGGTCTATTCGGTCCATCAGATCCTCCACCCGGAGATCCTTCGTAAGCAGAAAATCGTCATTCAAGTACAGATAACATTTCGACAAACCTGGAATGCGGTGCAGCTGAGATTCGATGGCGCACGAATTTGCCGTTGGAAGCTGTGTAGATGGAGATGAAAAGATAGTCCGATGAGACACAAATTCGACTTCAAACTCGCCTTGCGGCGAGTTTCCGAACCAAGAGGGCACCTGATCAGCTGTCACAATCCACACCTTACGGATCCACGGCGCGTGTTTGGCCAAGCTCCGAAGGGAGTACCGCAAGGTGGACGCACGGCCAAAATCGCGAAACCGGCTATCCTGCCGGCCTCCGCTTTTCCCGCGAGATTCTTCGGGAATCACCTCAGCCTGGATCTCCTGGTGGGCAGGATCAGAGCCATTTACCCACGTGTAGACAACGTCGATCCGTACTTCTCCGGAGCTCTCGTCCACGCACGACGTCACTGCTGGGTCCAGTTTGGGCCGTTGGCCAGCTTTCGCGCGATCTTTTAGGGTATCAAGATACAGCTTGAAGTGAAGCTCTTCTCGTGCGTCAGCAGCTTCCTGCCTCGCAATTTTTCGCGATTGGTTCAGCTCTACGGCACGATTCGACTTTGGTTTAGATGCCCCATGTCGCGCGCCGTGTCCGAGGCGCTCTTGACAGACGCGGTGACACCCGACACCTCGCAGATCGCAGCGCTCCCAATCCTCCGGCGCGCACTCTACGCCGTACTTTTGCGAGATCCTTTGCCTCACCTTCACAAATAGCTCCTTGTTTTCCTGAATTCCCACGGCGCTGGCAGACCAGGACTCATGGTCGTGTGGTTGGTCGATAGTGAAGCAAGGGCCGCGCAGCACCACGTACTCCATGCCAGCACAGAAGAGCTCAAAGTGCAACGTCTGCTTGTTGAACCCCCTCCCTTGAAATTCTTCGGGAAAGGAGAACCTGCTACTCTCGTCGCTGCGGATTATAAAGTATGGCTCGAACATCACCTCGTACTGCAAGAGGTATGGTTCTTTCCCACGAACCCAATCGTTGTGCCGGAAAGGGCCGCTATAACTTCTCTTCCCCTCATGCATTGGCCTAGCATCTCCGTGTTGAAAAGCGTGAACGATTTTCTCAAAGGACGAGGGATACTCTACTGCGCTCGACCTCGCCATTTCGAAAGAAGCCAGGCAAAACACTATACCTGCTCCACGATTGTTGTTTCCCCCAAACCCAAAGTCGACGATTGCCGTGCGCAACTCGTCCGCCATCTCTGACATGGTGCCTCCGAGCCAGGCGTCAACATCCACGTGCAACTGAAACTCGCAGTCTTCCCTCGCCCCATTCTTCGCTACGTTCCTCATCACGTTGATGGGGTAGGCGATGGACGAGGCGCTTTTCACCACATGTATGTCAGCCCACTTTAACACGTTTGCGCCTCCCCCTTGAACCCAAATTTGCAGAGCGGAATACTCATCCGCCGAAGAAACAAAAATGGCAGCAGACACTGGGCCACTCCAACGGCCCACCATTTTCTCGAGCCGTGCGAGGCGATTTATTCCAAGCTGGGTGATCAGGCAAATGGGAAACGCCATCTCGCTACGCGCCCTCTGAGATCGTCTCCAATTGTTCTGCACGTCAAACTGATTGCCTTCGCGCGACTGCTGGGAAGGAATCACGTTTGCCGCCTGCACGTGCTCGGTGGTTTCATGAACTTTTTCCAAAACCAAGTCCGAGTGTTTGGGCCCCGAAATCACGTCTTCTTGATGCACCTGATGCCGATTGCCTTTTTGGCTAATAGAAGTCTTTCCCGCCACATCATCAGTTTGTTCGATAGCAATTTCAGCGATTTCATCGCCATTGCTGAGTCCTCCCTGGTCCAACAGAAACTGGTTGCTCTCATCAAATGAATACGCCTCAAGCTCGGGAGTCGCGTTCCGGCAGCTGACTTCACGGTCAAAATTATATAATACAACCCCAGCGGCGCCAACAAAAAAGCACGCCCAAAACACAAACCGCTGGCACTGAACCTGTCCACAACGAGTCAGCATCGCCCTCCCGGCACCGCCGCGCCCAGCCAAATCCCAACTTACCTTCCGCCTATGCTTCATTTTGCGGCGCTTCCCTCATCACTCGCGAGTCCCAGCGTGAGCTCGCTGACTGTGAGCAACCAACTCCCGAAAGCACTCGAGGAAGATACTGAGCACAGCGTCTGAAAGCGCAAGTAGCTTTACTCCTCTGCCACTTGTAGAAACAAGACCCCTTTTCTTTCTTACTTTTTCTTTCTTTCTTTTTATACACACGTATCACGAGGTCTGGTCTCCCAACCTTTCCACCCGAACGTTCGGAGGTCCAAAACGCAGAGAGAGAAACGCGTCTTTGCTTGGACTTTACTGTTCAAAACAAGTGATGTTTGCAAGACGCTCTTGTGAGGCGGGCTGAGCTCTTGCCCAGTTCTCCTATTGAGGGACACTGACTGTGAGTCAGAGTGTTCGCGGGTTCTTCGATCGCTTTGTCACGCGTCCTTTCTCTCTCTCTCTCTCTCTCTCTCTGTGTCTATTCTGTATCTCTCTCTATCTCCTCTACCTCTCTCATCCTCTCTCTCTTCTCACACGCCCTTCTTTCCCTACGCACCACTACCCCGTTTTACCAGCAGTCACTATCGATTCGCTAGAGGGTTCTACATGGATCGCTCGCAGAAAGTTTCTTCGGAATAATAAAGATTCGCGAACAATATTGAATTCGTTTGTTCATTGGGCCTCCCGACATTGCCGAAATTGCCGAAATTGTACTACTATCCTTTCCGCTGGATGAAGTGTAGGCATGACCGTTCAGGAGAGCAAAAGTCACTTGCAATAGTGACGGTGAGTGAGTGAGTGAGTGAGTGAGTGAGCGTGGACAGCGGAGAGCTATGCAAGCTGAAGAGAAGTGAGTGCGTTTTGCATTGTGACAAACAGTCTGAGAAAGAGTTTGCTTTTGAACTCGTTTGCTTGGCGACTCTCGAATACTTGGTTGACGGCTGTCACCACTGTGCCACTTTGCCACTGTGCCACTTTGCCGCTGTGCCACTTGCAGCCCAGAAGAGTTACTTGGAGCCTCGCGAAGAAGTGCTCAAGTACGCTGCAACTTCGGAGGAGACGGGTATACTCGCTGCACTGACAAGCAGCGCGAAGGTGGTCAGAAAGTCGCCGCGAGCTGGGGTGTCTTTTGGCTTGAACGGTGCTACGTGGCTGACTCGGTAAAGTAGCAAGATGGACCTTAGACGGGAACTGGAGGTGTAAGTTGCGCAAAAGCGGGAGATGAGCACACAGGCGTTGAGCTCACTAAACGATGACGATTTTTTTTTCTCTTAAAAGGTACACATCGGAAGATGCAAGAATAGGGAACATTGGGCCTGCCCTGTTTTTTGTGATTGTGGTTTGCGTTGCTTCTGTACTGCTTTGCACTGCATCCTCGTAAGTTCTTCAGCTTCTTACACCTCGCAACGGCTGCCTGACTCGCTTTTTTTTTGCATCACTAATCTCTCGCTTTCTTTCTTTCCTCCATCAAGTTTTATTGACCAGGACAAAACCAGGAACACTCTTCGGTACGGACCCTTCTCCTTGATTTCCAGTTGTTTTTCTTGATCATCGGTGTGCTCACAAATGTTTTACACTTTTTAGGATTGTTGCGGTCGCTCTTGTTGTTTTACCAGGAGTGTTTTTCCTGTCCGCCACATATGTAAACGACACTGCTCAGATCATTACAAATCGAGTAAGTGCTGTGAGCCAGCAAGAGGAACTAGCATGTGGAAGGGAATTGTGCCTCTGACAATTGTAAATCGGCCTTTGTGTAATGAAATATTGTCTGATGTTTAGAAAACCGATAGCACACACAAACCTAGAACAGTGTGCTTTGCGATTGCACTTGCTTTCTTCATCCTCTCGATCATAAGTCTATTCGTAGGACCCACGTCGCCCTTTCTTATGCATAGGCAAGGAAGGAATGTTCACACCCAAGGAGCAGGGGCTCCGCTCAAGTAAACAAGTGCGAAGCTGTAATAAAACTGTGTAGGGTACGGGCGCTGCTCAAACCGCAGAGCTGCCTGTTCTCACGCTCAAAAAATCGCTGATTCGGATTTCACGAAGCTCCCGTCTCATGCAAAGATATTCTCCTGGGCACGATGTTAGACCAGCCACGAACTGGATTTGTCACATTCCGAATTAGAACTTACCGACAACTGCCATAATAATCATGGATGCTATGTTCAGAATCCACCACTCCCAATTGCTTGGAAAGCTCTTCAAAAATCGAGATTTAACACACCCGTTTCTTGGACGTCAGTGCTCAATCTATCTTCTTGCACGGTACCAAGCCTAAGCTTACCTCATACATCGTGCACGCCATGAGGTGGAAAAAGTGACTCGTGAAGGCAAAATCCAGACATTTCTTTGCGCGCTCAACGACAGCCATGAGGTATACAGCACTAATTCATCATCGATCCAAAAAGCATAAAAACTACTCAGCTGCTGTCCATTCGCCCACGTGCGATCATCTGCGCACAAACTCACCTAATAATTGCATTCAGAAGAGTGGAGAGAATGATCACCCACCCGGTAGGCGCGCCCGTGTCGACCGCCGAAGAAGAGAAGAACTACTTGCCCCCACATCGCCACAATCGCCACAATCGCCACAGCCCAAAACCCCGAATGCACAGGCCGTCAGACACTTTATATCCACAGAAACCCAACCTTCATCTCTTCGCACTCACCTGTGCCAACGTGAGCGAGCTCCCGAACAGTGAATGGAACACGCTCAGCAGGAGCCCTAACGACACATACGACAAGCACTACGCACGGATTTCTTCGTCAGTCTCGCGCCGCAACTCGATCACTCACACCTCCGCCGCACTTTTTCAACGTACCTGTATGGAGGTGATCTGCGCGCAGATGAGCTTCGGATCCCACTCTTGCGCGCCATAGAAAGGCATCCTTCCTCCTCCTCCTCCTCTCTTCTTGCGCAAAACTTTATACGGTGGCTCGCTACGACCACTGTACGCTCGCTGTTCTACTCACAATGCGGCTCAACGCCTTCCCTCGCGGACACTCTCTCTTTTCCTCTTTTTCTCTCTTTCTCTCACTTTTTATTTCTCGCTCTCTCTCTCTCTTGTGATCGACTGTATGTTCTGAAATGAGAATGTCCAAAATCATGTGTGGGAGGGATGTTCCGTGCTGGCGTAAGATGACGCAAGTGGTGGAGAGAACAAGGATTGGTTCTCTGTGATCGTGCATGGTGCCGCTAACGCTGTCTACCGGCGTCGCATAGTCTTGCGGTAGTCGCTCTTATCTCTCCGCGGCTGTCACGGTGGCGGCGGCGTTACGGTTATCTGGAAACGTGTAACGGACACAATTTCTGTTTTGTATTGTAATTGCACACGTTGGTCATTGATTTTTGTATTTGTTGATCGAGATTGACTGTGAACAAACACCATTCATCGCCATTCAAAAGTACCAATTCGAAAATGTGACGTGCTTCGTTTCAGCCAATTTTTAAATTAAAAAAGGAGACAAGAAAGCCTGGGAGCCCAAGGCCCCAGCACATAAGTTATGACAAAGTAGACTATACACATATTCACTCAGAGTTCTCAATCAAAAGGAGGAAGGAACGGAGCATGTTGTGTTGCCAGGTCCACGGTTACGACCTTCTCTCGCTTTCTTTTCCCTTTCTCTCTCCTTTCCAGACAGGTCAGTCACGGCACTGTACCAGGTACGCTTTCCTTGTTGATTGATTGATTGATTGACTGATTGACTGATTGACTGATTGGCTGATATAGTGGAGCAGGCGATTGGGTCTCTCGCTCCAACTCTAACGTTCTGCTCTGCGCTGTTCTGTTCAGCTCTTCTCTTCGTTCACCCACCTTTCTTTCATCCTTGCGTCCACGGCGTCGTTGTCGTTGAAGTCGAAGTTCAAGTTGGGGCAAGTGCGCAGTCCGCAGCGCGCTGGTGACCAGGCAAAGCGGATATGTTTGTCCAGAAATGGGGCCAAGATGAGCGCCCCGCTGCAACGACAGGGTCGTTTGGCGAGATCTTCCGCGTGAGAGGCAACGCTCTGGTGAAGCTGGACGCTGCGGGCAAGGAGATAGTTGCGCTGGCTGATGAGAGATTTTGCCTGCCCGTTGCGATCAAGTGCAGGAGGCGGGACGAGTCCTCGGAGCACGTTGTCCTGCTCGACCCTGGGGCAGAAGCCGTTTTCGCAGTGGTAAGCAAGGGAAAGACGCTGGAGGTGGAGCGAGTTATCGAAGGGGCGTTTGCCAATTGCGCTGATCTGGATCTGCTCGGAAACTTCATCTACGCCACAGATTTTGTTGAGCACTGCGTGCGCATTGTACCGCTGGACGGAAGCTGTCCTGAAGTAAAGGCAGGGCGTCCGGGGGATGGCGTTCAGGAGCTCATACGGCCGTGGGGCATTGCCGCAGACGCAGAACGAAATGAACTGGTCATATCTGATAGCGGAAATCATCGTATTCAAACAATGGACCCCAAAGGACACTTCATTCGGTCGTGGGGATCCCAAGGCTCCGGTCGCGGCGAGTTTCAATCGCCAAAGGGCGTAGCCATCAATTCCTCTCTTGGCGTTCTAGCTATTGCCGATTCAGAAAACAATCGAATTCAGGGATTTGATCTGGTAATGATGGGTCGCTTGGTTTGGGAGATTGAAGAAGACTTGGAGCAACCGTATGGGGTTGCCTTCGACAAAGATGACGATGTTCTCATCATCGATTCGAACGGTGCACAATGGTTTGCCCCACCAAATTCCGACGACGAAGACGAAGAAGATTCCGATGAAACGGACGGGGAAGGCGAAGAACAGAATTATGAGAATATCTACCGCGGCTCCAGCAATCAAAGCCTCCAAGAAGCAGAGAACGAAGACGATGATGATGCTGACGAGGAGGAGGAGGAGGATGACGACGAGGAGGACGAGGACCATATGGATGGGGATGGAGATGGAGATGGAGATGGAGATGGAGATGGAGATGGAGATGGAGATGGAGAGAACGAAGAGGAGGACGAACTGTCCGACTCAGACGGGGCAAATCAAGAAAAGGAGGAGGCACGCGCTTTCAGAAACCTACCTCGTCATAGCGCTGGAGAGTCGGAGAAAAGCGCTGACGAATATGATGACTCAGAGCATCAATTTGATTCCGATGATTCGGACGCAGCGCCGGTGGAAAGAAATATCGTTCAAAACGCAGATCTCTACGAGGGCTTTGAGGAAGGAAAGAGTTTGGAACGAAATGAGCTCCAGGATTTCATATCTTCTGCTCTATCTCCAACGCCGAGTAAACCTCAACGCGCTTGGCCAGAAGTCCCTAACGGCGATCTAGATGGTTTCGGGGACCAAACACACGAAGGATTGCACGACTCCGGAAATGAGAATTGTCATGGAAACATAGCAAACAAAGCTAAAAGCCGGAGTGTCAAAGGGAAACAGCCAGGTCGCCGTGTTCGTCAACAATATCTTAAAGAACTCCTCGAAGCTCGAAATCAGCACGTGGATGTCTCAAAACGTGTGGATACTCTTCGTCGAGAAAAAGAGCGCTTGGCCAAAATCAGAGAGAAGCAACAAGCTCAGATTGAATCACAGCCGAACGTGCACGGCGACAATCTTGACGTAGTCAGCATCGCCCTAAGGCTGGAAGAGTCAACATCTAATCAAGGACAATTTTTGCTTGATTCAACCCGCAAGATCGAGGAATGTACGGATCCTCTTCAACTGGAGGAGCAAATACTAGAGTACCAGATTCTGCGACGTGACTTGAAAAAGTCAATCCCGACACTAGAAGCCAACGCAGTGGCAGCGGAAAAAGCGGCCAGGGAGAAAGATGTTAGAGTTTATAGCGCAGAAAATAAGCTCAGCAAGCAGGATCCTCTTCTTCGAAACTCGGCAGAGGTCGCGAGGTCAGAACTTGAAGCGCTCATGCAGCAGGGTGCTTCGCTCGAGCTTAACCTGGAGAAAAAAAAGCTGCTGGCTGAAAAGGCAATTCTTAGTCTGGAAACAGAAAAGGTGCAGGCTGAGAAGGCTTTGAGGAAGCTAAAAAATCAGATGGCGGACGTCAAGCTACACAATAACTCCTTAGAAGAGATGTTGCACGGGCTATCAGTGCGAAAACAAACGGCTCAGGCAAAGCTTCAAAGAGCTTTCAAAGCTTTTGATACAAGTGGTGGATTCGAGTCGTTTGCGCAATCCATTTTCCGTGAATTTTCGGACCGGGAGATGAGCTTTGACGCTAATTGCGCGCGCAAAGCCCTTCAGGAGCTTGCGCATGCTGAACCAAAAGCTTACATTTCTGCAAGTAGGTTGTTAGTAAGTGACGTTGAACAATACATGGCGCTAAATTCCATTGATGAGTTCGAGCAGAATTCATTTCGAAAGGCTTTCGACGATCTGCTACTTTCAAAATAGCGCCTTCTGTGTATGAATATATGTTTTAAGCAGAAAATAAAGTTTACCTTGAAAAGGATTTCTACAAAAATTATGTCTACAAGAATTCTTTTGTTCATTCAAAGGCTGCAAGATCGCGAAATTTAGGCCACGCTGGCAAGGGCCGCCTCTGCCTCGTCCTGAGCGGAATGCATCTTTGCCGCCCAGCGCTGTTGCCACCAGAGTAGCTGCTTCTCGTACTGCAGGACTCGGCTTTCCAAATCGAGCTCTTCGTCATCTTTTTCGATATCGACAATGGCATTTGTAGCATCATCGCCTGCCCCTGCGCTTGCTTTCGAGGCGTTGGCCTGCTTCCTCCGATGCCCAACCTTTCGCTCTAACTCTTCGATGCTCTTCTCCATTTTGTCGCGCTCATCTCTAATCTGTTGAATTCTACCTTTGTGTGCTAACGAGGCTGAGTCCAAAGTCATCTTGTTAAGTTGCTTCCACTCCTCTTTGAGCTCGGCATTCTCCTTCCTCATCGCGCTTGCACGCTGCAACAACAACGGACCTCGATCATCAGCCTCTAATTTGGCTTGCTTGTTTTTCATCTCGGACTTGAGATAAGAAATTGCTTCCACAACTTTTTCGTGTTGAGCCCTCACCATTTTGAGCTTTCCAGCACTAGAGTCTGTGCTGGACTCGAACGTCTCGAGAGAGCCCAAGTCGTCTATCTGCTTTAAGAGCTTTTCACATTTTCTTGCCGTACTTGAGCCCAGCTCTTCCAATTCCAGCATTTTTTTGAAGGACTTCATGTTTTCAGGCAAAATACTGTCAATCGAAACGGAGAACCCTTCTTCAATAGATTCCAGCTCACGCAATTCCATTGCCAACTCCTCATTTTCGATTTCGAGATTGGCTATTGCCAGTGCAGTGTTGTAGATCTTCTCTTTCAGCTCAGAAATTGTCTTCAACTGCTCCTTGTCCTCGCTGTTAATGAGCTCCAATACCTTCTTAGCGTCGTTTTGCTGTGTTGAAATCTCGCTGACGCGCTCTTCTGCTTCAGCCAAGACACTTTCAACGTCTAAGCGCTTGTCGTTGAGAACCTTGACGTGAGTGCGCAACTCGCGAATTTTTTCTAGTCTCATCATCAATCCCCAATCCCCAGATTTACTATTGTTAGTAAGACTGTCCGCACGATCGCTTATTGAATCCCTCCCTTCCAAATCGTCGAGTCTCGGGATAGATTTGCTACTTTGCGCAATCGTGTCCTGAAAGTGCACTAGAAATCCGGCTCGAGCGCCAAAACATCCACGGAACCCGGAAAACAAATCTTTTTTGGACGCACTGCTGTCTTCCCCGGTCAACCGAGGCCCAAAAAAATGGTTGTCTGCAGCCTTCGCACTTTCTTCCGGGGACTCCTGAAGGCCTGAGGTGGCGACACCCTCTTTGCGAGATTGGTGGAGCACACCTTTTTGCGCCACACTCCTGCACTCGGCGAAAGTCTTAGACAGAGATGCTTTAATCGCGTCTGCTCGATCTACGGGGTCTTCAGCGAGTAAACTTCCAGCGATGATAGCGCTAAGCACCGCGGGAACTGGTGCAGCCTGTGCAGTCAATTTCCCTGCAGGTTTGGTCGTCTTGATTTCTTGGACCTCATCCGCATTCGGAAAATGTTGAGCCTTTTCCTCTGTGTTTTTATGGCTTTCAGCGATCACTTCATTCGCTGCCACCTCTGGTTTGTGGGAAGATTCTTGGGTGGACTCCGAGCTGGCGATTTGTTCTGGCTTAAAATTCGTCTCTGTACCACTCACTTCCCCGGGACTTTGGATGTCACCCAAGGCGCCTTTGTTAGATTCTGTTGAACTTTCTCTCGAAGCATCCCCTGTCACAGTCGAAACGCTGCCTTCATCTTGCGCCAGGTCATCGGCTCGCATTTCGGGTGATTCCTCCACAGGCTTCACCACGTTGCTCGAATCATGGCCGGGAGCACTTGCGCTTGACGTGGGTGGCAAAGTTTCCGGCTGAATTGGAAGGCTCTCAGATACGCCGTGATTTTCATTTGCAAGATCATGAGACGGCGAAGCTCCGTCTGCTATTTTTGCCCCTTCGCCAATCACAGCGGACGAATCCTTTCGACTTAGCGGCTCTTGCGCTGGCTGAGTGACATCTAGAACAGGGACGGATCTTCCAGGACGAGAGATGGCAATATCGGCTATCCGGGCCAACGTTAACGCTTGGATGGCGTATTGATTCAGATTTGTGTAAACGGTGGATAGTCGCTCTGCATGCGACTCGCACTCTTTCTCGCTCTTTGCGTTCTCGACACTCGAGCCGACCTCTTCCAAAATTGTTAGCATCATTGCGAGGCTACTATTTAGCCCTTCACGCAAGTGCAAGGAGCATCTCTCATATTCTTTTTGTTGCAGAATAGAAACGAATAGATTCTCGATCGATTGAGATTTGAGCAGATTGAAGACGTGAAGCGTTTTCTCGCGCATGTTTTCGATCTGCTGTAGCCCCACTTTTAAAAAAGCTGAATCGCGAACCACCAGCGCCTTGCTAAGCTCCAAACGTCGAACCTCCATGTGCGCCGCGTTTTCGTCTGCAGCAGCCGCACCACCAAGGCCTTCTACAACGGCGCGTAGACAAGCAACCTGCTCCTCGAGGCCTTCCTTCAGGCTGGTGTAATTCTGGAGTTGCCCTCTTGTATCCGCCAGGAGTTCAGTGACAAGCAGCTTCTCCTCCTTCAAGCTCTCAATTCGAGCCTGAGACTCGCAAGAATCGATAGCGTAAGCGAGTAAATTTTCTAGCTTCTCGCCCCTAACAACTAGTTCGTCAATTTCCTTGCGAGTTTGAGAGACATTACCCGCAACTAGCTCAAGACGAGAATTGGCCTCTTCAAGTTCCTGTTCTGGACCTCTGGACATTTGCTCCATCAACGTCTCAACCTGCTGTTTGGCTTCGTTTGCGATCATACGCAGCACCTGTATCCTCTCTTCGCGCACGATGTCGTCCTTGTTGGGAGCATCCAGACCAAGTATTGATGCATCTGCGACAAAAGGGCAAACACGGCAGAGTGATTCGGTTGTGCCTTGGTCACCGATTGCGCGTGAAAGGTCTCCGCTCGCTTGCTCAAGTCTAGTTTTGAGAGTAGTGGAGATGCTCTTTAGCACCCCATTCAGCAGATCTTGTATCTGCCCGACATCTTCAGTCGCCACTTTCCGGGCTTCCACTGCGAGCGAGACAGTAGAGCTCAAGCATGGATCTGGATTGACAGTAGTGCTGTCAAACAGCCACAATCGAGACGTATTTGTGGACGAATCCTGAAATGCGATACGTAGAGCAGACTGACTCTCCAATGCTGCCACCCCGACCTCCCGCTTTTTGTCTTTCAGTAGGCTGATGATGGTCATTTCTGACTTTTGCAGGCGCTCCCAATCTGCATATCGCTTACTACACTCTTCTTCAGCTCGGCGCAGCTTTTCTTCGACAGTAGCTTCCGAACTACTAAGGGACTTGCGGAACTCCGTTAGGGCACCAAACGTTTTGGAGGAGACGAGAAACCTATGCTGTTGCTTTATTTCTTCAAACGTGGCCAAAATCGTGTCTTGGGTGGAGAAATGGCTCTCAAGAGCAGCATTGATTGTGGCAGACGGTTGAAGTTCGCTCATCGCCAGAACCGAGTCAAAAAGGTATTCCAGGGTCCGCAGTTCTGATTTAACAAGCGTCTGTTCAGCGCTAAGGATGGCAAAGCTGATCAGAGACAAATCTTGCTCACAAATGATCCGATTCACAGAGAGCTCGTCGAGGTAAAGCTTTTCAGCATCTTTCCTCCAGATCTTGCGTTTTGTTCGAGCCTCTTCTTGAAGGGCCGCAATTGCTTCTAGCTGCGTAGCAAAATTATCAAACACCTCTGGTTTGAATCGGCCGGATTTGAGACGAATGCGCTCCCAAGCATCAAAATAGCTCTCTAAATCCCGCTTGGATTGCGCATCAAGGTCTTCTAGCGCTTTGTGGTTCTCGAGTACAGTGATTCTCGCAGCGCTAATAGCTCTATCCAGGTTCCTTTGTTGTCCACTTAAACCTTTTAAAGAGGTTTGCACCCCTTCTATCTTCGCCGCAATGTCTTTGAGCAGCGCGTTTTTGTGTTCGATCTGGGCCCGAAGCGTCGACTTCACCTTGTTAGCTAGCTTTAGTGTCCGAAACCGGTACTGCGCTTCTTTCTCGCATTCTGCGAGAAACAAATCATCTTTTCCTTGGCGAGCGACTTCTTTGATTGGCTTCAGTGCAGAGTAACTCTCAAAAATTGCGGATACAGACGAGAGCAATACCCTAATGTCAATCGAGAGTAAATCCCACTCTTTTGGCTGCACTTTGTCAGTGTCAGACTGTTCAGATTCTCTCTGTCCCGGCAACTTCTGGTCGGCGTTTAGATTGTTGCCTTGCTCTTGGATTGTCTCACCATTGCCCGCAAGGTACTCTTTCTGCTCTTCCTCGCACCTCTTTGCCAGCTCGTTCAGATCCGCCACTGCCAATATACTTAGTTCTTGCTCGGCAATCCTGAGCTCTTCCTTTGCTGCGTTAATTTGTTGGTCGTGAAGCCCAATTTCATCCCGTATTCTCGCCACATAGGCGAGCTCTTGCTCCATCTCTTGTTCGAGTTCAAGGTACTCCGCCATAAGATTTGAGTGGTGCTCGATTTCACCCTTTTCGGCCAAGAAATTATTGTTGAGGGCAGAGTCGAATTTGCCCTCCCGGTCAGTCTTGGCGTTTTTCTTCTCTTCTAGAGAAGCCTTAGACTGTTGAACTCTCGAAAGAGCTCTCTCTAAATCTTCCTTGAGCGATGCGATTTCTTTCTCCAACGTCTGAATTCGTCGCCGTGCAGAGTCATGCTGTTGCTGAAGTTCCCCAAGTTTGCTGCTATTGTCCCTGGACTCCTGCCCTGCCGCATGTGCTGCAAGCGATGCCTCCAATTTCTTCAGGTCCCCTTGTTGCTGGATTTCGCGCCTTGACTTCCTTGCCTGTTGTCTGATCTCCTTTTCCTTCTCGCTCACCTTCTTGGCCAGATTTCGGTTTCTCGTTAATAGGATGGCCACCTCGTCTTCTATAGCTTGTGCTTCAGCAGAAAGCTTCCGTCTTTCCTTGGCTCTTCGGAGCTTCTCCTTGTGCCTAGCCCTCTTCAATTTCAAAGCTTCTTGCCGAGCGATCTTGTCCTCAATGTTCCCGTCTGCCGCTGCTTCCTCGGTGTGGGGGTGGTCGCCATTCTCCTCGGCAGCAGCCTTATTCTGAGTCTTTGCTTCATGCGCCAATCTGATGGCAGCTTCCACTTGGGCGGGGTCCTTCCCTGCCAAGATGGCGTCCAGCCGCCGCATCTCAGTTTTGCAAGCTTTGAGAAGCTCCCTGTCCCCAGTGGCTTGGATCGTAATGATACAATTGTTCATCTCCTTTTTATTGTTGCGAAGCACAGACTTGAGATCTGTAAGCTCTTGTTGCCTCTGATTCATAATCTCGAGAAATTTGGTGGTCTTCCTTTCATATGCTGCCTGGATGCTCTTCACGACGGCCTCCACGGCCTCGTCGTCGTCATCGGCCTTTTCTTCCTCCCCAGAGAGCTGGTCCAGTCGCTTGAGCCTAATGTCAAGCATCGCCTGCTTCTCCTCAAGCTGGCTGACCAAAATCTCATTTTGAACTTGGAGTTCGTGCTTTTTTACTTCCGAGTCCATGAGCTGGTAGCCACGGAGGCCCCCTTGTTTTTTGGTCACGCCGCTGTGCTTTGCAGCGTTGGCATCGGCGCTGGCGTCGTCCTCACCGGCGATGGACAGCGCAGCGTGGGCCATGGCTCGAGACTTGGCCTTGAGCTCCTCGTAAAAGCTGTTAAGCGCGTTAAATTCGCGCAATTCCGCGTCCAGAATCTGTCCCTCGACTCCTTCGCGAATCTGCTCGAACTCCTCCTCGGCCTCCTCGGTCTTCTCCAAATGGGCATTGAGCGTGTCAATCTCGTAGCCAATCTCGCCGCTCTTCCGCTTGATCCAATTCCCGAACCCGCGGAACGCCGTCTGCCGCGACAGCTCCGTGAACTTGGCCACAAGCTTGTGCAAAGTGCCTCGCGACTCCTCGATCAGCTGCTCGCGCTCCTGCAGCGAGTATCGCGCGGAGAATTGCACGCCATCGGCCAGCGACTCCATCAGCGCCTGCAGAGCCGCATCGGCGTCCATCTCGCTCTGGTCCAGCGACTGGTATGTCTGTGCGCCCGATGTGCCAGCCAACCCCATCGCACTGCGCTCGTCGCCCCACGTCGCAGCCAGCGCAGCTAGCCGGTCTGAAGCTGCCACGAGCGCCTGCTCTGACTCCTGCACGCGGCCATAGTGCTCCTGCATGCTGGCCCTCTGTTTCCTGCCCCTTCTGCCCGTCCCATTCGCATTGCCGTTGTTGTTATTATTGTCGGAGCCGGCATTGCCATCGTCGTTTTCGCCGTCGCTGTCGTCGTCCGCGAAGAGCTTGGCGTGGATGGCGGAGCGGTGGATGCGCTGGCGGAAGCGGTCCAGTCGGCGCGCGCGAGCTTGTTGCACGAAGTTTGTTCTCTTTCTCACGGACTCCAGAACGGCCAGGCGGCCAGAAACCTCGCCGAGCCCTGCATGCTTCCTGCCCTTTGCACTGAGGTATCTGCTACCTTTTGAGCTGGAGAAACTGCGATTGCGAGACCCAAAGCGATCCGACATGGCGTGCACCTTGGGTTCCGGTTGCGGAGACTGTTCCCGGTCTCAAGTCCAATCTGCTCGAGCTGCGCGGGTATGCAGCTTTGTCGGAATGCGGTTTGGTGAGGTTGTGGTCGGGTATGAGCGTGGATTGGACGCAATCGTCGTCCGATGTGTTTAATGCGATTTGGCTGCGCAGATAAAATAAGATAAGATAAAATGAAATGTGGCCGAATGCAATTCGATTCAATGCGATCGCGATCTGTGAGATCCGTGGGATCCGTGGGAGAGGCTTGTGATGTCCAATTGAGAGGGCTAGTTTCTTCCTCTCACCCTCTCACACTCTCACCCTCTCCCTCACACGGGCGACCGATACAAAACTCAGGCTCAGCTTATGCGCGCGGCAACGGCTCCTGTTCTGGTACTAGTACCACACTCGCCTCGTGCCGTCTTGTCCCGTTGACTGACACGCAACTGTTCACCGCTCCGATCACTAACAGACTCTGCAAATGCGTCGGCCCGAGAGCAGCCACATGCCGCCCCGGGGAGGAGGAAGGAGGAAGGAAGAAGGAGGAAGAAGGAGGGAGGGATGGTACAAGGACGCTACGCGATGGCGTACGCCAAGGTGTACGCGCGGACTCTTTCGGGTGGAAGTGACGTGCTCGAGAGTTGTCCGGTGGGAGGCTATGTAAGTGCTAGGTTACCTACCGGTACAGTTTTCCGGCTCAGAGATACTGGGCCATAAGCTTACGTGTGCAGCTCTCTCGATCGTTTTGATTGTGAATGAATTGTTTCGACAGGCCGCGAAGGATGTGGAGCCCAGGTTTGGAAGTAAAGCAGGAGGAGTTTAGGATTGGGAGCGAGAGAGAAAGTCGATTAGCGAGGCGATCCGACTTGCAATGCTGCAATTATATGAGTGTGATACCGCAGTTCCCACCGGAAGCGACCCAGTACTAGTACTTGTGATTCACTCTCACTCAGTGTTTCGGGTTGTCGTCATGATAGATATGTAAAGGACCTGCATATTGCAGGTAAATCTTATTCATCTCGAATGATTTGGTAGTTTTTTTGCCCAAATTGGTCCAAATTGTTGCAAACCCTTCCACTTTAGTATTTCAGGCTGTCATTCTAATAATTACACAAAAGACCTGTATTGTGCAGGTAAATCTTATTCATCTCGAATGATTTGGTAGCTTTTTTGCCCAAATAGTCGCAACAGCAAGAACCTTTACTATTTCGGGCTGTCATTCTGATAAGTACACAAAAGACCTGTATTGTGCAGGTAAATCTTATTCATCTCGAATGATTTGGTAGCTTTTTTGCCCAAATAGTTGCAACAGCAAGAACCTTTACTATTTCGGGCTGTCATTCTGATAAGTACACAAAAGACCTGTATTGTGCAGGTAAATCTTATTCATCTCGAATGATTTGGTAGCTTTTTTGCCCAAATAGTTGCAACAGCAAGAACCTTTACTATTTCGGGCTGTCATCCTGATAAGTACACAAAAGACCTGTATTGTGCAGGTAAATCTTATTCATCTCGAATGATTTGGTAGCTTTTTTGCCCAAATAGTTGCAACAGCAAGAACCTTTACTATTTCGGGCTGTCATTCTGATAAGTACACAAAAGACCTGTATTGTGCAGGTAAATCTTATTCATCTCGAATGATTTGGTAGCTTTTTTGCCCAAATAGTTGCAACAGCAAGAACCTTTACTATTTCGGGCTGTCATCCTGATAAGTACACAAAAGACCTGTATTGTGCAGGTAAATCTTATTCATCTCGAATGATTGGTAGCTTTTTTGCCCAAATAGTTGCAACAGCAAGAACCTTTACTATTTCGGGCTATCATTCTGATAAGTACACAAAAGACCTGTATTGTGCAGGTAAATCTTATTCATCTCGAATGATTTGGCACTATTTTGGACCAAATAGTTGCAACTCTTCTTCCTTCCACTTTAGTTGTTGGCTAACAGTGGTGGAGTATTTCTGGAGGGACCCATGGATTTTGCTTCATTCCGGGACCTACCGGTGAGCAGTTAGTTGGCTCAGAGGCTCACTCACACTTTCAGTCTCAGTGTGTGGCGAAATGGCGTGTGCATGATGACGGAACACGCCTTCGAAAGGACAGAGCCGCAGGAGAGCTGCTGCCAGGAATGGACTTCCTGTTAAAATAAGACTTGGAGCCGGGCGGCACTCGTTTCAGAAACGTTCGGCTGCGAAGGACCTGGACCTTGGAGAAAGAGAGAGTCTCGCGACTGTTCATGGAACAGACAGTCGCTGTCAATCAAAGCATTCAGCTGACCGCCTTGCACAGGAAAAACGGCCTCGCGTGGCATTTAGAGCTTGGAATCTGAAATTCAGAATGTCTCATCAAGAGCTTGTGGTGCCCGTGCCAACGCCTCTGAAAACATCGACGATCATGAGCCTTCCTGATATCCCTCGGTTGATTGGTTTCAATGCGAAGACCACCCACGTTCCAAGCACGTTGCGTCCAGAGAAACTCTACCCTTTCGTCACTATCGAACCTAGCGCATCGTGACGATTATGAGCAATTTGAAGCAGCAATCGCGTCTCCGGCTACTGTTTCTGTATTTCCTGGACCGCAACTAGGTATCGAAACAGAAGAGGAAACGAGTCAACGCAGCTCCTTAAGATACGCTTGAAGAAATCGATAAAGGAAACGCGCGCTCGTGCAATTTTTCGCAAGGCCCAACCCCAGCATGTGACGTGCTTGGTTCCCTCCACAATGATTTCGATAAACTCTTTGTTGTTTCGACAAAATACGATGGTCAAAATACCAGACCATCGTCACTCCTAGGCAGGCATAGGAGATTCCAAAGCCAGCAACCATTATGTAATTCATACCAATCAATACCACTCCTAAGCAAACCCTACGGCGATGCTTCTAATCACCAGAATAGGCGTACTCTCAGCAAATACAATAATACCCGCTACCGGTACTGTACTCGAGGGAGCGAGTGGCTGGCTGTGAGGGCTGAACAACAACAGTAAGTCACCAAGTCCTCGGGCACAGTCACTGTTGCGCATCTGAGAGTCGGACAGCGAGTACCCTAGTACCGCAAGAACAGCGAGTGAGTAAACATCGCAGTGAGTGCGTGCGTGCGTGCGTGCATCGAAGACTGTCTTTTTATTATATTTGGCAGCCTCACAGTCAGCCAAGTTTTCACTGTGTCGGCAGTCCCCAAACGCAGAAACGCAGAAACGCAGGGAGAGGTCGCTTCGCAGAGAGCAGCGGAGGGTCGAGCTGTGTTGTTGGCGCCCGAGGGAGTAAGAGACGATGTCGGATTCCAGCAGCAAAGTGGAGCGAATGCAGGCTCTGGTGGAGCAGGTGAGGAAACTGCAAACAGTGGCGAGCGGGTTGGGCAACTCCAACTCCGATGATGCAGGTGCAGGTGCAGGTGCAGTGAGCGATGATAATGGGTCGGGGGGTGACTACTCGAGCTTTCAGAAGCTGCTGGAGGATTCGGCAAAGGTTGTGGAAAATGAGGTGAATAAACTGGTCCTCGGATGGCCGAGTATGAGCACTGCAGCGCAAGTGGACTCGCTGCTGGAGAGCTTTCTGAAGAGGCTAGAGACCTTGGTGACTAGCGCTTATTTGGTGGTCTCCAACCCCGCAAAGTGCTGCGCGGCCGCCAAAAGTGAGTCGTCTACGGCGGTGAGCAATTTAGTTGCTTCAGTCTTGAATGTGCTAGACTTTCTTGCCAGCGATCCCAGTGTCACAAAGATTCAAGAGCAAGGCGCTCCGCTCGCAGGGGCTGTGTGGGAGGCGTGCAAAGCGATCCGACTTGTGCCCAAATCAAATGCTGCGGCGGCCAAAAGGGTTTTGCTTCGCCACACATTGACCGTCAAAGACATCCACTCCGAGTTTAGCAAAATCGCTTCTCAGGAAGCCTCTCCCAGTACAGATAATGACATAGTTGACGAGGGAAACACTACAATCGATATCGCCGCAGACGAGCCTGAGGTTGGGAGCGATGCGTGGTACGAGATGATGGACGAATTGCAGGATGATGACTCTGTGGACGAGGAGGATCAACTGCGTTTGGACGCGATTTTACAATTCATCGCCCAGGTCGGCCGCATCTTCCAGTTGGTGACCCTTACCACCGGGGCCAGTAACGAGTGGGACAACGCAAGCGACTACGTCCGGTGGTTGAATGAGGTCACTTCTCAGAGTGATCTCGCCTTGGCAAGAACCAATGCACTTGGAGAGCAGCTCTATCCACCGCACGACCCCAACAGGGTTCTCGCTGCAATTGAGGCTCTGAAAGGGGAAGTGGCCGCACTTTCCGAAAAGCTTCTTGCAGGTAAGGAAGCAATTTCAGACGTCACGGCTGGACGAATCTCTGAACTGGCTGCAGCTGTGGAGCTCTTTCAGATGTAAAGCATATATGTACACTCGCGAGGCGATTTTCTTTACTCGTTTCGGGACGCCGGGAAAAACATAAAGTCAGGTTAATGGTTGCAAGTGCATTCGCCACCGATGGATGGCCGGTTTTTCGATTGTGTTTTATTTTAAAGGAACATTTGGTGTGGTGTTAGTGTGTCGACTTGTTTGGAAACATGAAAGAGGTGGAACTCAAGGTGTCTGGCAAACTCATCACGGCAGCTTGATCCAGCTGAGCTTGTGCTTGCTGTAGCCTGGCCGGCCTGGAACTTGTGAAAAGTGACTTTGTTGGTGAGAATCGGACTTTGGCGGAAGCTGCCAAAGGCGAACTGCGTACAACTGGGGAAGCTAGACCTTGCGCTCCGGTCTGCTCTGCTGTGGACACTCGAACTGCGACAGGCTTTGAGTTACGAGTGATAGAATGGTCGTCGTGCTGAAGGGGCAATGACGCAGATGGGAGTAGCGGGGCGGACTTTGTGTTGTCTGAGGATCTTAGTGCGGAGCGATTTGACAAAGGAATAGTGCCATACGCAGATTTGAACTCGGACGAATGGACATGGCTCGTGCTTGGCCGCGCGGAGCCCACCGGCAATGCTGCAGCCGATGCTGCGTGAGGAGCACTCCCGCTGCCAAGCGACCTTCTTTCCCGGCGATCCTTTTTGCATGTCCGGCCCGTAATATCACCACCATCTAGCGCTCGGTATCGCGGGTTGAGAGGATTGGAGGGCTCTCTTTTGGATTGAATGCCACGGTGTAATGTATCTGCAGTCGCGCCCTCAATGTCTCCAGGTATGTATGTCTCTCTGGCCCTACAAGCATTGATGGCTGTGACAGAGTCTGCTTGCGCACCGACGATATCTTGTGTCATGAGGGAATAATCTACCCGCCGAGACCGCTTGCCAGGTTCCGCAGTGAATGCGCGCGGCTTGGCGAGAAAGTCGTCGTGGATCTTCATTTCGTTAATGACATAGCTGGGATTCTGAGGGTCGCTGTGGCGGTTGGAATATTTCTTGGACCTTACAATGTCTGCCACGTCGAGAGCATCCGTGAATCTCCCCTCAGCGCGATTTCGCGAGAATGTTCTTGGCCTTGGTTTCGTGCCGTCAATGTCGGTGGTGTCCAGCTGGTCGCAGACTTCCGCTCTGTGTTTCCGGAGCACGACTTCCGCGCCTTCAATGTCACTCACATCGAGGGTGTCTCGCTTGAACTTGACTTCCTCAGGTTGCACATGCACATAGCTGGGCAGCTCATATTTTGGATTGAGAGGGTCCACAACCCGCTGTGTCCGGAAGACTTTGATTTTCGGCTGTGCGCTATCGATATCGAGCGTTGTCATACCGTCAGGTTTGTTGTTCCAGTGCCAGTTTCTCCTGTGACGCGGTTGCGCGCCATCGATGTCATGCGTCAAGTAGAGATTGGGCCTGTTCCTCGTCTTGTTCCACCGCTGCGCTGGTCTTGCACCTTCAATGTCTTCGAGATAGTTTGTTCGTCGATAGGACGGCTCCTCGTTCACCTCCTGTGTTTCCAGGCGCTGCGTTTCCATTACTTGAGCCATCGTCCCTTGCGATGCGCGAGTCTGCGACCTTTCGTCTGGTCCTTCCGATCGAAACGCGCTACCGCCGCGCGTCTTATCACTGACTCGCTGCTTTGCTCCGAGTTCACCTTGCCAGATACCACCCAGGCTTTCGCGCCGTGAAATAGTGAAATAGGCGGATTTTGGTACGCTGCCGGATAGCCACTAGCTCTCTCTTATAATAAAAAGAAAAGCCTCTGCTATTGTTCTCCTACGACAACGACAGGCAGTGTTCACTGAAGAAAACAAATACATTGTCTCAGGTTGCGCGAAAAGCTTCGCGCTGCCTTTTATCGTGCATAATCAATGGCTGGCTAGCTGCAACTTGTGAAGTAGAAAGGGGACTCCAAATCGGAACGATTATCACGTGTCACATTCCTCTCTTGTTGCAAGCTGGCAGGCGCTTTGGCAGAGCTGTCGTCACCCATTCCTCCTTTTTCAAAACCTGATTGACTGTGTAAACAGTGTATTTGCGATCAATGAGCCATTCGGCTTTAAAATCTTTCTCAAGACGGAAAGACATTCCCATTCCGACTTCGCAAAATCAATTGATGGCACACCACGTGCCGCAAAAATACATGCACACTTATGTGTAATTCCAAACAATTCGCGAGCTTACCCCTCCCTACTGCAAGCCATAGCAGTCAATTCCACTTCCTAACGACATTCCTAACAATATCACTAATCGCTCCGCGGTGCGAACGGATCATCTTGAAACCCAAGACTCGGGAAACCTGTCGCCCGAAATTCGTCCCTCTTGTGGGCCACATCTCCCAACACTATAGTATCCGATATGTCCATCGCTAATACCGGGGCAAACGTTGAGCGCAGGGATTGGACTAGCGCCTCTTACCAGAGACTAGTGCACTCACCTCTCACTCCCCACGAAGAGCCCGTAGGGACCATCAAGAGACGCTAACAACCCTACCGATCCCGCACTAGGCGCCAAGGTAGAGTCCGGGCACTCCTAGCGCAGCCTAATACGAGCATCTACGAGCACAGCGGTCCGCAGTTCTAGCAGTTCTAGTCCTCACAGTTGTGTTGGAACTGATAGAACTGATAGAACTGAGCCAACTGTGCAAGTGGCACGGGTACTCACAGACCGGCAGCGTACTCAGCGTACTCAACATACTAAGCGTACTCGTAACTGGTGGACTACGAAGGCAGCGAACGCAGCGAAACGTTCCCGCGTCAACGCAAGCGCGTGAGGGTCGATCGAGAGAACGCAGTTGAGACTTGGTTGAAACGCGGTTGAAACGCGGGCACGACCGCGTGTTTTGCGGTGGTCAGCGACCGAGTTCAGTTCAGTTCAGTTCAGTTCGGTTCGGTTCGGTTGGTCTTGTTGCCGCTGGTTCCGGTAATTAGATTCGTAGGTTTGGCGGATTGCGCACGTCCACGGGGACGGGGACTGAGAGCTGCCTCGCAAGATGCGGTCGTTTGCTTTGCGGTGGTTCGCTGGCGCGCTAGCCCTTTGCCAGGGCGGAGCTAGCACTTCAGAGTCTTTGCGGATGCTCTCGCACGTCAAGTCAGGCGCCGCGGACAAGAGCCTGGTGGTTCAAGATGACACAGCGCTGGACGCGGACTGGTGCCAGCTGAATGCTTTCACAGTCGGTGCATGGGTGTCCATTGATTCGCGGACCGCGCCCGGCGTACTTTCCCGGGTGCTTGTATTAGCGTCCGCCGACTTTTCTGGGCAGGAAGGAACAGCTATTTATCTTGCGCGACAAAGAGATGGGTCCGCGAGCTGGCATGCCATGATCAATGGCCAGGAACTGGCCAGCAACGCGCCTCCGGCGCTCCCAGGAGTGTTCACTATGGTCGCTCTAAGCGGAGAGCGAACCGGAAATATTACCCTTTACGTTGATGGGGAGTCTGTCTTCTCGACATCAGCAGCTGAAGTAAACCCGACTGGGGAGTGGTGCCACAGAGACTCGGAAAAGGCTGGCAGAAGGATGGAGGTGCTGGGGGCGTCTCCTCTCGCACAGTCACGTGAGGCTTTTCTTCTGGGCCAGTCAATACGAAAAACTGAAGCCGCTCTATTAGCAGCGCAGGGCGCTCTCTTACAAGAGGCCACTGATAGTATTCCGCTCGGGCCGGGGAGCGCCGGTTACGCAGCGAGATTTTCAGGGAAGAACTTGGTAGTATTTAAGGCCGATTCCTCGGCACAACTTGCAGCGAGCGGTCAAGGGCTCCGTGCCGCATCCGTTTGTGCCTGGGTAAAGCTAGAAGGAGCGACTGCTTTTACAAATGGCCAAACGTCGTCAGGCGATTATCACACGGCTGAAAAGGCAGTAATAGCCTCATTGTTGATCGGAAACGGGGCGTTTCGATTGGCTGCCTCGCATGAGACCAATAAAAATTCTAGTGACATCCGGGTGGAACTAGTCGCCGAGAACGGCAAAAAGTTCGCGTGGAACACATATGAAAGCCTTCCTCTTGGAGACTGGGCGCACGTGTGTGTAGTCTGGCAGGACAACCTCATTACTCTGTATGTGGACGGTGCAGCCACCGCAGACACGAAAGTACCCTTTCTTCCAGTTCTGCAAGGGTTTGGTAATGGTCAAGCCGAGCTCACCCTTGGCGGGCTTTCATCGGAGGGTGAATTGGAGAATATTATGTGGCCCTTTAGGGGCCAGCTGGACGCTGTACAGGTGTGGGACGTTGCAATGACTGCCGAGCAAGTTACTTACGTAGCTTCTCACTCTAGCACTGGGTTGGAGACTGGACTTCAGATTCACCTGACTTTCGACGCCTGGAACGGAGCCACTAGAACCCGCAACTCTGTGGTTGGTCAGGATGCCTGGGCGTCTCACTTTTACGGCTCTGATGCGAGTGGCTTAAGCGAGATGATTGTGCCCTCTACAGTGCCGAGGTACGATGACAGAATCGTCACCTTGGAAAATGAACCCGTGCTCTTCATGCTAAACGCAACGGACTTGCGACGAAGAGCTTTCAGGCTGGAGATCTTATCGATTTGCCCAGACTCAGCTGGTACTTTGTACACCGGTTTGTTTTCGCGCAAGGTCACCAACGCAGACCTACCATTGCAAATCGAGCAGAATGACCTCCTGACCTTTAACCCAAATACCGCCGTTTCCGGGGATCCCATTTGTTCAATTGGTTACAGAGTGTTGCTTGACTCTGTGCAGGGAGCGAGCGCCGAGGATCGCGCCCAAATGGCGAGAGTCATCCAGGCTACGGTTGTCGTAACGCCGGTAAATAACCCGCCTGGATTGGAAGCTTTGGCAGAAGGCAACATCGCAATTTCCCTAATGGACTACCAGATCTCCGACATAGACTCCTGGGAAAGTGAAACCGGGCATGCGCTCACAGCTACCATCCGCGTGGACGACGCCAAGTACACACCATTTGTGTCTATTGCGTCCAAGGATGGCGTGTCTCTCAGCACCCCTGTTGGAGCGGCCACAGTTTCACGGAGTAGAACCCCCCTCTCGGTGTCTGGGGTTGAGAGCAGTTTAAACCATGCACTCTCAACCTTCACCCTTCATCAGCCACTCTCTTTCGGTAGGGAAGATGAGGTGTCGATCGTAGTCAACGACAACGGGAACTCAGGCAAAGGTGGGGCTCTTTCCGTGGAGCACTCCGTGAAAGTGGCAGCCAGGGTAGCCGCTGTTCCGCTGATTTTGCGTACTTCCGTCAGAGAAATTAATCACGAAGGCGGACTTAGTATCACCTTGTATGGCTTGAACTTTCTAGATTCAGCAGAATGCCTTTTCAAGTCGATTGATGGTGTTGTGCTGGGCAAGGCAAACGCGACATTTGGCAACATTGTACAAAGCCGCTCGGAGCGAGCTGAATGCTTAACTCCGACATTGGATGGTGCAACGGTGCTCGCTCGCGATGTCGTGTCCGTGTCTATCTTAAACGGAGATCTGTTTGAAAGTAATGCCGTGCCGCTAAAGCTTCGACAGCCTTTTCTTCTTCGTGATATAGTGCCAGCAGGGGGTTCGGTTCTAGGTGGAACAAAAGTAGTGATTAGCGTGTCCTGCTGCGAGTCTTGTGACGAGTGCTCCCCGATTTTCACGCAAGAGGATGTGGTGCTATGTTATTTCGGACCGGGGTCTGATGTATTCTCACGCGGCGATGTACTCGGCGCAGACTCAGTGGCGTGCCGCATGCCTCTCCTCGACGTTGGGCAGTCCCAAAGCGGTTCCGAACTGCAGGTCTCCATTCGGAGAAATGGTGTTCGCAGTGACCCTGGCTATCTTTCATATGCAATACTTCCAGATGCCAGGATACATACCGTGCTTCCTAAGGCTATTTCAGAGCTCGGAGGTGCTTACGTCGATCTCTACGGAAGTGGATTCATTGATTCTCCGGAAGCAGTATGTGCATTTTACATGCTACAATCCAGCCCATATCTCGTGCGGGAGAGCGAAGCCTTCCAATTTGTATCTTCTTCGCACGTGCGCTGCAAGGTGCCCTCTCGGTTGGCACTTCTCACATCGAGCCCAGGTGCACAAGCAACTGCCACGAATTCGTACAAGATGTGGGTGCAGGTTTCGAACAATGGTGTTGATGTGAATACTCACACAGAAAACGAAAACTTGATTGAGATTCGTCGTGCCCCTAAAGTGTTCCGCATCGAACCAACGGCCGTTTCATCTTCTGGCGGCACGACCATCACTGTGGTGGGAACAAACTACGAGTCCGAGGAGACAATGCTTTGCGTTTTCAACGGAACCATTTCAACGCCAGCTACACTAGTGTCAGACGCTGTCGCCACCTGCTTGTCACCACCATTTGAAAAGGCGACAGAAATCACTTTTGCTTTGGTGGCAAGCGCAGATGCAAGACTGGGACTCCATACAGTCCCTGAGCGCTCAACAAAGAAATTGTCCATTTTGGAGCCCCTTTCCATCATAACCACGAGCCCCAACTTTGCTGTTTCCGGTGCAAGTTTTCATATTTCTCTTGGACTTCACCCGGAGACGCAGGTTGCTTTGTGGGACAGCTTAAGTCGTGTATACTGTGTTTTAGAGAGCAGATTGACCGGAGATATCGTGACTGTCCAGCGCGCCCATAGTGAGTCTGAGGGCCATCTGCTCTGCGAGTTCCCGGCGTTGAATCTGGATCCACAGACGCTTAGCCTTTGCGTAGCTTGGAGCACTGATGTGGCTACTCCATGTTCCATGCGCCCAGAGTCAGAATATGCTTCGATTCAGCTTGTGGGTTCACTATCGATGACTCTGTCCACAGCCTCGAGAACTCTTTCCAGTCGGGTTGGTAGCCTAGTGGTGGTGGAGTGGGACGGGGAAGAGGCGGGTGCGCTCGCTCAAATTAGTACAGTGGTTTGTCGGTTCACTGCCCTCCGTACCGGCCAGGTTGCATTGTTTGCAGCGAGCTCCATCTCGAGCTCTTCGATTACTTGCAGCAGTGTCGCGCTTGCCGAGGATGGAGAGCATCAGCTTTCAGTGTCTCTAGATGGCGGCCACAATTGGTTTGCTGTGAAAGGCTCTGCACAAGCAATCACGAAGCCAGAGCTCGTGAGGGTGTGGCCATTACGGGTGCCGTTCGATGTCGACGTACCAATTCTTCTGGAAGCCACACATGATGTCACGCACTTCAAGAAATTGCGTTGCGTCTACATGGACAAAGACAGCAAAAATGAAATTGCGAGCGCTGCGGTGCAGCTTGGGGCAGATGGGTATTTGACGTGCTCTTCAAGAGCAACTTCAATTAAGGCAGAGCGTGTTGTACTTGTGGGACTTGGAGACGATCAAAGTGGCCCACGGGAATCGGCCACTGCTTTGCTAACATATGCTCGGAGCCCCGTTGCGGTGTCTGCATCGCCTTCCATTGGCTTGCCTGGACTCACAATTGCACTCAGTTTGGACAGTCCTCTCTCTGAAGCAGATTTTCGGCTTTGGGGAGCGTCTTGCTACGATGCCTCTCGCAATGTTGCTTTGGAAACAACCTGGATTAACAGTTTTAAAGTACACTGCGAGGTTGGAAATGTCAAAGTACGCACAATCGCGATCAAGTACGACGATATGCCGATAGCTACTTTGCCGATTGAGCTGGAAAGCAGCTTCTCGAGCGAATTGGTCGCGCCGCTGACGATGCAAGTGTTGCAGCCAACGCTCTTACTCTTGGGCGCAGGTGGACAAAGTCTGGAGCTCAAGACGATTACGAACGTACCAGATGGGAATTATGTATGCTCATTTTCGGTTTCTACGGAAGATATGGCATCTGAGAATTTTCAATCAACTGCCAAACTCGATGTGGTCAACCAGGTCTGGAAATGTACTTTAGCAAGCTCCCTCCCCTCTTCAACCCGGTCTGTTTCAATTTCGTTGGTAGAGATAGAGACTGGATTGCCTGTGGCGAAGGCTGTGGATGTCCCAGTTCATCTCGCTCCAATCGCTTTTCGAACTTTGCAAAACACAATTCGAAGCGGTATTGACTTGGCTGTGGAGGTCAGCGGAAGACACTTTTCATCCCTAACATTTTCCTGTTCCTTCGGGCCATTTCCAAATGTCCCAGATTCGCTGCTGGCTTCTGTGGGAGAAGTCGTAAACAGCACAGTCGTGCGATGCCCTCTCCCCGAAATCCCTCGCGAATTTTTAGAAGCAGAGATCATCACCCTAGTTCCGTTCGCGCTTGAGTCCGTCGATTTCAAGAATAGTATTCTTCCAGGCACCGTGCTAGCTTTCGAAGGTTTCTTAGGTTTAGAAGACCACTCCTCGGCATTTGCTTGGCCTAGATTCGCGTCTGCGTCAGGCAAGACATTTATCACGGCACATTTCACGAGCCCAAGCGTCTTGAAGTCGATCCAATCAGTATACAAGGATCTGCAATGCGCGTTTATGCCACTGGAGCTCTACTCGGACCTCGAAGCGGCTGACATTGGTCATGATGGGTCGGTGAGATGTGCTGTACCTGCAATGACATTTGATGGTCCATACCTTGATGTGAACCTGACGCTGCGCGGTTCCAAGAACGCCAAGCAGTCGTATGTATCTGTCTTACCGTCTCAATTTGCAAATTTGGTCATTACCAAGCCTGTCGAAATCGCCGGCATTTCACCAACATCTGGGTCGCGAAATGGAGGGACCAAGGTCCGAATTATTCTGAGCCGAGATCTGCTGGAAATCGAGAGCGTTGCCGGTGCTGTGATTTGCGCTGTTGGCAGCAGCCCCTCTCTCCAGGTTGAGGCAACTGCTGTCTCTGAGAATGAGGTGGAGTGCGTCTTACCATCGCTCGATTCTGTCCTTGCGTCAGCAGCCTCTCAATCTTCGGAGGAGGTAGACATTCTTGTATCGACAAACTTTGGGGCGGAATTCACTGCCAAGAGTCAATCCTCCATCTTCACCGCATTGCCGGTTGTTTCTCTCTTATCTGTGGAACCTTCTTCTGGCCCTGTCGGAGGGGGTACCTCCGTCGTGATCACAAGCGATCATCAATTCCGCAATGGGACCATTCGATGCACTTTCGGCGAGATCGAGACAGAAGGCGAATTCGTTTCGACGGAATCGATCGTTTGTGTTGCGCCTCAGCAACAGTCGGTTGGCTCATACGCCCTGAGGGTTTCTTTGAATGGGGGTTCTGACTACATCGATGGCGGAAGTAGCTTTTTCACTTATTTTTCACCATTCTCTGTGGAGAGCGTGCTACCTGCTTTGGGTCCAGAGTCCGGCGGTACTCCTCTTTACTTCGTCGGTGACCACTTTCCGGTCTCCCGGGATGGCTACTTTTGCAGATTTGGCGTAGACGGAATCGAGCAGATTGTTGTTCGAGGTGAACGACTCACAGATAATCGAGTCACTTGCACAACTCCTGTGCATCTTCCAGTTGCAAACCTGTCGGTCTTTCTGTCTGCCAACTCCCACGAGTTCGTGACCTGCCCAGCGTGCAAATTCACCTTTCGGCCCGATGCACATGTTGCGTACCTCAACCCCCGTAGGGGTGCTCCAGGGAGCACTATTTCCGTCTTCGGCGCCGGGTTTCAGGATGGCGGGTATGGAGCAAGGTGTGTGTTTGGAACAGTGCATGTGGACGGGGAAATTGTGTCCTCCACCGAGGTGAGGTGCGCTGTGCCATATCTTACTGAGAGCGCGGTATTCGTCCGGCTCTCTTTTAATGGTGGGTTCGATTATACCAACGTCAACGACGAATCTATATTGGAGCTAGAGTCGAACACGAGACTGATCTTTCTTTCTCCAAAATCTGGGCCAATGCTTGGAGGAACCAAACTGACAATACGCATTCAGGACATCGTTTTGCAAGCCGACAGTGGTGCTCTCTATTGTGTATTTGGCGATACTCTAAGAGTGCCGGCCACCGTGCTGCATGAGCGGGCGCTTTCATGCTTGACCCCTCAGTGGCCAAGCGTGGAGATTGTCTCCGTGTATGTTGCGAAGAAAGAGTCAACGGATTCGTATTCGAGGTTGTCAGATCCAGCGTTCTTTCATTTCAGCGAGCCACTGTTCATTTCCTCGGTGACTCCAAAACTCATTTCCGAGGACGAAGACGGGACTTTGTCTATAATCGGTTCAGGATTTGGCAATAGTGGGCAAGGCTCGACCTTGATGTGCTACTTTGCGTTCCCAATTCCAGTTCAGGTGCAAGCCGAGCTGGTGATGCCAACACTAATCCGGTGTCCGGTGCCACGAGAAGGGCGCGTGCTTGGGATGACCAAGGTAGCCGTCACAACAAACGGGGAAGATTTCTCCGATTACTTATCCTTGGAAATCGCTGCTCTAAGCCACGTTACGATGGTGAGCCCCTCGAGTGGAGCTCGCGAGGGTGGCCACATGGTTGACGTATTTGGAACTGGGTTTAGCTTTGTTTCCGAGGTTTTTGGAGACAGCAGCATTCTCAGGTGTTACTTTGGGTCGTATGAGAGCCCAAGAATCGTAATTCACAATGACTCTTTAGTGTCCTGCCAAGTGCCTGCTGTTTCGGCACTTGTTGAGAACGTCCCTGTTCGCGTGTCGTTGGATAGTCGGTCGGGCGGACTGGTGTCAGCGGCAACTTTCACCTTCCTCAACTCTATCGATTCGTACGCTTTCTCGCCAAACTACATTCCATTTTTGGACAGCAGCGCATGGGAGAACTTTCCGCACTACACAATCGCATTTTGGGGGGCTGGGTTTCTTCAGGATGGAGTTATTTGCATCTTTGAGGACTCTTTTCGAGCCCCGCAAGTAAGCGTCGTTTCAAATGAGCAGATGCGGTGCACGTTCCCATGGGCCGCAATCGGTGCAAAATCCATTGGAGACACAGTAAAGGTGGTTATCTCTAATCCCGAGGGGACGATTAGCTCAGCCCCGCTCTTTATCCCTTTACACGCTCCTATTGCTCCGCTTTCTCTGTTTCCGAACAAAGGCCCCGAAACAGGGGGCACCAGGATCCAGGTGCTCGTTGAGAACCTTGCTCCTAGTTTTGGATATCAGAGCGTGGAAAGTATTCAATGCCGATTTTCCTCGTTCAACACAGAGGACACTACCGTCACCGCACGGGTGGAAGGGAATGGCGTCGTGAGTTGCGTCTCTCCTCCTGGGAGGCCAGGCAGCACAGTCATAGTGGCCATTTCTCGCGAAGGTCTTCATTTTGAAACATCACCGGAATTAATGTTTTCGTATTTTGCGATTCCAGTAATCACAGCTCTACACCCAACTGTGGCGAGCGCTCAAACGCGGATGACGACCAATGTCTCTGGTGTAAATTTTCCACCAGGAGACCAGGTTCTTTGCAAATTTGGTGACTATACCGCTGTGTGGGGTTCCAGACTTTCTCTCGAAACTGTTGCCTGTGGTGTTCCGGCTAGCAGCATTACGGGACCTGTTCCCATCTCGCTGTCTTTTAACGGTGGTGTCGATTTTGCCGGTGGTGCGAACCTAACCTTCGTTGCTTCCGAAAATCAAGGAACCATTGTTCCGGCTTTCGGCCCACGGACAGGTGGTACTATTGTACAAGTTTACGGCTTTGACAACGCGGAACTGCGGACGGACTCATTGTTTTGTAACTTTGGCTCCGATGAGTTGCAAAGCGAGGCAACCATGTTGAGCTCGACGGCTATATCTTGCAAAACCCCTCCTGTTGAATCCGCGCACTTCGCGCATCTAACGATCTCCGATGGAATTTTCAACATCTCGGCTGGGCTATTTCGCTTCACAGAACCTGCACAGATTCACTCTTTGTCATTCTACGCTGTTCCAGAGAGCCTGGATGAAATTAAAGTTTCAGTCTTTGGAGCTCATTTTGTTCAGCCTACAAAGCTGAGTACAGGCGGATGTAGGTTGCAACGAAAAGTTTCGGGCAAAGACACCGTGTACGAGGGTGTCCTGATGTTCATTAGTTCCGGAGTAGTTGCGTGTCGATTCTCCGTGGTTCCAGCTCCGGGAGAGTATGCTGTTGGTGTAGCGTGCAATGGGGTGGACTACGTTGAGAGTACAGCGAACGCTACACTTCAGATCACTCCCGAGATTGTCGTTGCGTCCGTAGCTCCGAGCATAGTTCCTGAACATAGCACGACCCTCCTGAATGTCTCGTTGCATTCGCGGCTAACAGCATTCCCTGAATATCCATATCATTGCCATTTTGCAAACGAAGCCTCGGCATGGTTCGAGAGCAAAGTCGTCTCTCTTTCGGAGGACGGACTCGTTGTGCAATGCAACACTCCACCTTCTATTTCTCCGGCGGGACACTGGCGAATTACGGTAGCTCAACTTTCTGATGTCAGTTATGGTGGTAACTTGAATGACATCTTCCTGCGAGCTACCCACATTCAGGTAGCCGAAACTTCGGTTGCGGCGAGTATCTCTCCTCAGTCTGTCCAAAGCTCTGGCGGCTCTGTGTTGACCATATCCGGCACATTTCCTGCAGATCGCACTTACTCTTGCGCTTTCTCTGCTGGGTTGTCGGAATCAGTCGTCGTTGTAGACGCAAAGCCAGTGGATACTGGCAAAGTGCGGTGCATCTCTCCAAGTGGTCTGGCAGTCGGGCTTGCCTCTGTAGCTCTTAAAGACAGCCTGCTTAGTACATCTGCCGTCTCGGGGGCTCGATTTTCTTTGATGGTGTACGACGAACCTCACGTCAGTGCCTTTGCTCCGCTGAGAGGCTCTGAACAAGGCGGTCAGAGAGTTGCCCTTGTCGTATCGCATGTGCCTCTGAGGCTTGCCGAGTACCTTCGCTGCAAGTTCGGGAATGTAAACTCACCTGTCCCAGGAGTTTGGGTGAACGAGACCTTGGTCCTGTGCGAGACGCCTGCACATCCTCCGACCAAAGTGCTCGTATCAATAAGCGTGGATGGTGGAGACTTGTTCAGCACTGCCTCCGAAAACGTCTACGAATACGTTGAAAGTGCTACGATTACGAAAGCTGGTCCGCTTTTTGCGAGTGAACGTGGCGGCGGATTCGTGGACCTGCACGGAACGAACTTTTACGAGGGAATGGCGTGCTCCTTTGAGCGATATCAGGTCAATGCAGAAGTGGTGACCCCAGAGTTAGCCCGCTGCAAGGTTCCATCCGTTCAAGTGTTCGCTGATGCCAATGGCAACAAATTGCCTGGTCTCTTTCGCGTTCCCTTCACGGTGAGAGGGGCGGACGGATTCCGTGAAGAAGTTACTTTTGTTCGAGAATTTGACAGTGTGAAGTACTTCAAGGACTTTGCGCTTGTTGGCATTGAGAACGGCAAACTCCACCTTGAAACAGATGTACCTGTGGCTGCAGAGCTGCAGGGCCGCTGCGGATGCAATTTCAAGGGTCTCAATTTGATCTCGCCAGTAACCTTTGTAACGGAACGAACAGGGTTTTGCGAAATTCCGAATGTATCCGAGCAGGATTTTAAGAGCATGCCGTTTTCATATGTGCTAATTGAGCTTGTCTCGATCAGCTCTAGAGGGGAAACCCTTATCCCTCTCTCGAGCAAACTACATCGTCTGCAATACACCATGTTGCCTACCTTGAAATCTATCTCCCGCCCCGTCCTAGCAGAGGGTGTTGCGCATCAAACCGTTGAAATAGTGGGGGAGAATTTTCTCCCTTCGCCATGGTTGAGGTGCAAAATCCAGTCGGACTCGATAAATACCACCTTCACCGCGATCGCGATGTGGAAGTCTTCTTCATCAATCAGCTGCGAAATGCCCGAACTCAAGCCTGCACAGTATCAAGTTTTCATTGGTTGGGTCCACGAAGCAGAGATGGTCGCGGGTCCGGTCTCCCTCCAGTTGTCAGTGGTTCCTTCAGTGGGTCTTATGGAAGTGGCACCTTCCGTGCTGTCGTTGCATCGCAGTACCACTTTAAAGCTACGAACATCGGGACTGTCTGGGCTGGATGGCACCGACAAACTTTTTTGTGTGTTTCAAGGCGGACTGTTGAGCCCGGTTGTCAAGCTTGAATCGGATGGAACTCTGGAGTGTCCATCTCCAGCATTTTCCGACTCTGGCGCAAAGACGTTGAGCCTCAGCCACCCACTATTTACTGAAAGCGTGTTTCGCAACTCTCTCGACTTGCACGTTGTGCCACAGTCTCTTTCCTTGCGGTTGGAGCCTGCATTCGGATCGGCATTAGGGGGCACTGAGATTCTCCTGTTTGGTCAAGATCTCCGTGACGCCAAATTTTGCATCTTTGACTTCGGACCCGGGCAAGGCGTTTTGTCGTCGCCTGTGGAATACTTTCGCGAGGATGTCGAGTCAGTCTCGTGCTTCACACCTCAAATACCCTATGAATGGGGCCCAACAGAATATTGGACTGCAAGTGTGCACGCCTCGCAAATTGCAAATGAGATATCCGAGCATGCAGTCTCCGTGGCTCGCTTCGTCTTTATGCGTGTCCCGGAGATTGGGGAAGTGTCTCCAACTGTTGCCAATGAAGCTGGTGGTACCACGATTACCATACGAGGAAACCATTTCCAGACGCTCTCTTCGTCGAGCGTCTTCAAACCGACGTGCTCATTCGGTCTGGCGGGGAAAGTGGAGGCCAAAATAATTTCCAGAGAGGTAGCTGTCTGCGTCACCCCTCGCGCGATGCCAGGCCACTATTCGTTCTCACTTTCGCTAAATGGCAAAGACTTTTTTGGAGAGAGGTCTTTCCAATTTTATACAACCGTGACGACGAGCGGCGTTTTGCCAGGAACTGGCCCGAGCTCTGGCAAAACTCTGCTCATAGTAACCGGTACTGGATTTGTGGACTCTCCGCAAGCTTCATGCATATTCCATGGCTTGAATAGCTCGGGAAAGTACGAGGTGTTGAGCAAGACAAAAGTTCTTCTGTGGCATAGTTCATCGAAGGTGTCTTGCATGACACCAAAGAAAGGCTACGGCGATGGGTCACGAGTCGTCGTGGAAGTATCCAACAACGGTTTACCTGAGTTCCCTGGAGAGATGACCGGGCTCCCAGCATTTGATTTTCACGATCCGATTGAAGTCGAAGACCTATATCCTCGCGTTGCGCAGGCAGGAGAGGTGACTAGGTTTTACGTTAACCTCGCTTCGGACCCATCCGTCATTCAAAAGTGCAGGTTTGCCAGTGGTCAAGTCGCAGACACACAAGTGTTACAGGGAGATGTGCTGTGCACGGTGCGCAGCCCTTGGGAAGCCGGTGCGGAACCCGGAGTACTTGAGCTTAGCTCCAACGGGGTTGATTGGGTTTCTGTCCCGATGCAAGTGGAAATCGTTCCAGATTTTTTCGTTCGGGGAATTATGCCAGTCACTGGCCCTGCCAACCAACGAGTTGTAATTGCGATCAGTGGTTCTAACTTTCTCCCTTCAGATCAGCTGAAATGTCGCTTTGGCTCCGCAATCGAGGTCCCCGCTTTGTGGATGTCCCACTCAAAGATCACATGCGAATTTCCTGGACATGTATTGCAGCTGCAGAGCTCGAATTACACGCTGTCAATTTCACTCAACGGCCAAACGTATCAAGACTCTGGCTTTCAGTTCATTACTCATGAGCCTGTCATCCAAGGGAGTATGCACCACCAAATCGGCGACGCCAGTGGATGGTCTCAAGTTTCTGTCGAAGGCCAGAACTTTCACTTAATCCCAGGTGAAAATCTAGCTTGTGCGTTGTGCAATGATCTCCTGGAACCCGTCTTAGTCACCCAAGCAGACGTTCTCCGCCACAATGAGATCTCCTGTAGATTTCCACCTCAGGCTCGGGCAGGGACGTACAGACTTCGAATACTTTTGAACGGAAAGAACACGGCAGAAGTGACGTCTACTCAGGTGCGCGAAATGGAAGATGTTTGGACTTTTGTCTCTCCTCCAGTGGTCGACCTTCTCGTCCCAAACAGTGGGCCACTTCACGGCAAAACACGAGTTTTAGTTTTTGGTGGCGGATTTCGGAACACGAGTAGTTTGCGCTGCATGTTTGGGCTCTTCCCAAGTGTACATGCAGAATACATCTCCGAAGAGTTAGTCGCCTGTGAAGCCCCAGATTCAAACCGGTTTTCGGGTCCTGTCTCGGTGGAGGTTCAGGTTGAGGAAGGATCGTTTGTCTCCAATAGCGGAGTCAAGTACCATTTTGAAGCTCCCCTTCGGATTGTCCAAGTTTCGCCGTTTCAACTGTTTTCTATGACTGCAAACCAGGTGGTTGACATCAACGTCGAAAACCCTGTTGTCCACTACGTTTCATTCTCCTGCAATTGGGTGTTGCATTCTGGAGCAAATTCTATTGACTTGGACCCCACTGTGGGGGCAGTTCTTCCACAGTTGGACGGCCACGTGGTAAGGTGCCCGGTCCCTGAGCTTGCTGGCGCCGGATCGTTGAACGTTTTCCTGGGGTCTGCTTCGAAGGATTTTGTCCTGGGCGAATACTCGCGTGCCAACATCCAAGTGCTCGATCCTGCGGTTTTGTCCCCTCATCTTGGACCCGTTCGAGTTCCGGCCGACCAGCCTATCCTTGTGAACTATTCGGTCTCAGAACGGTTGCCGTCGCTCGACTTGTCACACGCAGTATGCTCATTCAAGAACATTCTTGCTAGTGACATTGACCACCAGATCACCGCCCCTCTGTCTACCGACTCGAGCCTTGGCTTCATCAGATGCGGGCCGGTACAATTTCCTCTGACTGGTGAATTTGAAATGGGTGTTTATTCCGTCAAGAATCGTGGGATCCTTTTCCGAGACATAGGAGCCAGCGTCGTCGTTACAGATAGGCCGGTGCTAAAAATTGAAATTAGTCCAACAATGGGACCGCAATCAGGTGGGACAGAGATTACCATTCAAGGCTACAACTTGGCGGAGTTTGGGAGCGGACTTTCTTGTCTTTTTGTGCTCAGTGAGAGCTTGAGCCTTGAGTCCGAAGCATTTCTTGTCAAGGCGACCATTCCTGGAACTCTGGATGAACTTAAATGCTACACTCCAGCATACACCGACTCTGACGGAATTCCCTCCTCTGCGACAGTCAAAATAATTGACACAAGGACGAGAACGCCAGTTTCCGATCAACTGTGGGTGTTTCACTACCTCGAGGACTTGAGCTTCACCTCAGTATTTCCTTCAATCGTTCCAGAGTCTGGCAACTCCGTGATCTTTATTGAGGTTGGAGGTCTCAGTCCTTTGGGTGACGTTTGGTGCAAATTCGGCCATCTTGAGCCAGAGCGCGCAATTCAAGTGAGTGTTGAAGGGGGATTAGTACAGTGCAATGCGCCGCGCATGAGGCCCGGTCGGGTAGAACTGCGACTTTCACAAAACGGAGGAGCAAACACTGAGACCACGCACCAACACATCACCTTTATCAAATTCCTTAGCATCACCTCGCTCACTCCTGCGTTAGGTGTGACATCTGGCGGGACAGAGATACGATTACTGGGCACCAGTTTTGAGAAGGATGCTCGTCTACAGTGCCGATTTACGCTGAATGAAATTGTGAGACACACGGCTTTTATTGTGATTGGCGAAGAACAAGGCGCATGCTTATCTCCTCGGTTTCCGCTTCCGGGAAGATCCACTTTTGCCCTTGTTGCCGGAGATGTCGTTGTGGCGGAGTACGAAGCCGGCTTTCTCTATGTGGAACCCCCTCTAATTTACAACATTGTGCCAAAGTTTGGCCTTGCATCTAATCCGGCTACGTTTCGATTGGAAGGAAGCCATGTCTCTACATACGGTGGCTCTGCGGCTTGCATGTTTGAGGGCGATGGGGAGGCTAGCATGGCTAAATTATCCAGAACGCTTGACGCGGTGGGGTGCGAGCTCGGCTCGCGTACAGAGGGAACGAAGAATATCTCTTTTAGTGTCAATGGCGTAGATTTTCACTGGGTGGGGGAGTATGAGATTCTTCAAGACCCCATCATTGCTTCCATTGAGCCTCTCAAAGTTGACGAACGAGGTGGAAGCCCAGTTAGAATTTACGGTTCAGGTTTTAAGCATTCAGATGACCTCTCGTGCTATTTTGGGGCACATCAGATGAAGGCCACCTTCTTGAGTGACAATGCGATCCAGTGCACCGCACCACCGCATAAGCCCGGGCTCGTTGCAGTACAGGTGTCTCTGAATGGTATTTACGCAAGCCCTTCCACTGCGGTCTTGGAGTACCAAATGTCGTCATCCATGTACGCTCTTTCCCCGTCATCGGGGAGAAGCAATGGTGGTACCAACCTTACGATCCATGGCACCAATTTCGACAGCGCAGTGGAGATGTCTTGCGGATATTCAGCAAAGGGTTTCGGTGAGGAGGTGTTCACAAAGGCACTTGTACTCAGCGAATCCACCTTGTCTTGCCCTTCCCCAGCGTATCCGGCCGGTTTTGGAGTTGCGTGGGTTCGGCTTTTAAGAGTGGAGGATTCCACGCCTGTCCCTGGAGGCGCAACGTTTACCTTCACAGGGAACGTGTTGCTAAACTCGCTTTACCCTGCGCTTGGGGAGACGATTGGCGGAACTATCGTAGAAGTGTCTGGCGAAGGCTTTGTTCAAAGTGAATCGCTGGCATGCAGATGGGATGGTGAGATTGAGGTTGGAGCTCAGTTTGTGGATACCCAGCTTGTTCGCTGCGCCGCTCCCAAACGCGACGCAGCTGGAGTTGCCACATTAGAAGTCAGCAACGACCGCCGGATCTTCAGTCACCCTATCCAATTTTCATTTGTAGATCCGATTCGAGTTTCACGAGTCGAGCCGGCACAGATATTGGAGACCGACGAAGAAATCCTGTTATACGGGGAAAATTTTCTGAATGTGGACTCCGCTTGCTGCAAAATCGGAGCAAGGATGGGAAAGTATGAATGGATTCATTCTGGTCTGGCGTCCTGTTCGTGGTCGAACACTGAGAATGCAATTCTCCCTGGAATCACCAGTGCTGGTATCTCTAACAATTGCCGCGATTTTGCAACCGTCAATATTTTCGTGGGGGCTACTTTGCAAGGCGCTGGGAACGGGATGATTCCCGATAGTGGACCAGCGGAAGGAGGGACAGAAATCAGCATTGGTCCAATCGACTTTGCCAGCCTCCCGCAGACAACTAGCGAATTGCGGTGTTTGTTCGATGGGCGTATGGTGGGCTCTGCTGAAACCATCAACGAAACTTTTGTATCTTGCAAAACGCCAGCTTCAAGTCTGGCTGGAGCCACTGAAGAAGGCGTGTTTCTTACTCGCGTCGCACTTAGCTTCGAAGCCGACGGAAATAGCCCCTCCCATGTTGTATGGGACTCTGTGGCAGCGGGTGCCGGCCATTTTCTTTACTACCCTACTGTTGGAGTGTACTCAGTTACTCCGAAAGTTGTCCCCCTTGAAGGCGGCTTTGAAGTGCTGATTAATGGCTTTGGGTTCATGAACTCCATGAACTTGGTTGCACAGCTGAAGTGTGGCTCGAATGTCCATCTCTTGCCACTTGAGTTTATCTCTAGCTCAAGTGCGATGCTGCGAAGTCCATTGGTCGAAGATGAGACGATCTGCCTCGTGCATGTTAGCTTGAATGGCGGAAGCTCGCTTACTGCGTCCGGAAGTACCATCGTGTTTCGGGAAGGCCCAGTACTTTTGAAGGTTTACCCAGAAAGGCTGTTCTGGGGAGGACAGGCCGCAACAACGTTTCCGATTTTGATCACTGGTACGCACTTGGTTGCAGGCGATTCTAACAAATTGCTTTGCCGTGTGGGCACTCAAACCATTTTAGCCTCTCAAGTCGACGAGACCCAAGTGATTTGTCCTTTGGAGTTGGCTCACACTGGCTGGGAATCGCTTGTGACGCTTTCACTGAATGGGGAAGACTTTGTGGAGAGCGACCTCACCTTAACTGTGGAGGAGCCGCCATTGGTGAACGACATGGCTCCAACCTTTGGGACTGTTTCAGGAGGGACTCGACTAAATTTTCATGGAGCGGGGTTGCAACGAGCATCTACCAATGTTCGCTGTAAATTCACCCTTATGGGTTCAGACGAGGATCTTGTGAAGGATGACTTCCTCTTGTCAAAGCTGTACGTAGCAAGCGACATCGAGGCATATTGCGTCTCCCCATCTGTCCATGATTTCAAATCTAAGATTGCCACAGGAGCAGCCGTCTTGGAAGTTGAGCTAGTTCAAGTTGTCGGTGTTACTGAAGCGCTCATCCCTCTTTCTTCAACACCGAGTGGCGAGGAGGCAATCTTTCGGTACTCCTACGTCCCATCCGCCATCGTAGAAACAATCGAGCCGGCCTCCGGACCACTGAGCGGAGGAACCTTCGTGGAGCTCTCTGGCACAGGCTTCAGAGACAATATCGAATTGGCTTGTCGTTTCTCCGACACGGAGACTGGAGCTCAAACCTTTGCGAGAGGAGAGGTACTTCAAGAAGGCTTAAGGATACGCTGTATCGCTCCGCCAGGCATTGGAGGGCATCTTGCTATCGTCCATGTTACATTGAACGGGGTAGACTTTTCTCGGGAGACGATCCAATATCGTTACCACCCTCTTGCTCAAGTTCAGAAAATTATTCCTTCTGTCGGGTCTGTTACAGGGGGCCAGTCAGTCGATGTGTTTGGCGCAAACTTTATCAACGGGGCCAACTTGGGATGCAGGTTCGGCCTCCATGATCCCGTACCAGCACTCTATATTTCTGACAAGCAGGTCAGGTGTATTGCTCCCAAAGTTGAGTATCAAGGCCCCGTCTTTATCCAGGTATCGAGCAACGGCGTGGATTTCTCGCATGACTCCATTCAGTTTACATACGTACAAGTTCCAATTGCTTACCGCACCGAGCCTAGCAGTGGGCCAAAGATTGGCGGAACAAGCGTCAAAGTTTATGGGGCAAACTATGGCTCTGGTGATGATGACATGGTATGCAGTTTCGGAGCGCAGTTCGTTCCTGCCATCCGTCTGCGTGATGAGGGTGCTTACCAAGTCGTGTCTTGCGACTCACCAGGTGCGGACGGTCAGCACTCAATAGTTCAGGTATCTGTGCATCTCCGGGCAGTGGCCGAGAAGGGTCAAGTGACTTCGATGGAAAACCCGGAGTTTGTCGACTTGAGGCTATCTTCGGCGTTCAGATATCTTCCAGAAGTGGTGCTTGAAGGTATTTACCCTTCATTCGGAAGTACGGCGGGGGGAACCGCTGTAACAATTCGTGGCAAGAACTTTTTCGGCGAGCTCGCTTCCTGCAAATTTGGGGAAGGAAATTTAGTACAGGCGACTGTCTTGAGCAGCGACGTATTGAAGTGCATTGCGCCACTGTCGCTCACAACAGGGTCTGTTTCGGTAGGGGTGAGCATCAATGGACAGGATTTCGTGGAGAGCCCAGGCGTTGGCTTTGTTTATGTCGCACAACCTACTCTTGATCATGTGTACCCGACTCGGCTCCCTCTCAGGAGCGAGAATGTTGTCAGAATTTTTGGGAAAAACCTCATCACATCTCCACTTTTGTCCTGTAAAGTTGGTGAGGTGATCTCTTCAGTCACTTTCGTCTCTCCACAAGGCGACTTTTTGGACTGTAAAGTTCCTGCCTTCAACTCAGAAGGCAACGAGGTGCAACGGCTGGTTCAACACCGAGACGCAGCAGAGAATTACACCACGCAAAGAATTGTGTATACCTCTAGACCGTCCCAAGTTGAAGAACAGATCGTGCGTGTGTCTGCGTGGGGCGAAGATGGAGGGTCGGGCAACGCGGAGGTCCAGTCCGTGAGCATAACATCCGTTGCTACCATAGAGGGCACTTTCCAAATCGGTCTCAACGGCGAATTCTCGGGCGATCTTGCTTGGGATGTTTCCGAAGCTGGTATGCAACAAGCGCTCAACCTGCTGTCTGGAGTTGATCTGGTTACTGTCGAGCGAAGCAGGACGGGGTCATTTGGGTTTGTTTGGCTCGTTACTTTTACTGGAAACGCAGGGGACGTAAACGAGTTGGAGGTGAATGCCTCCGCCCTGAACTCCATCAGCGTTAATTCGGTCCAGATTCAGGTGCAGCAGCTCATCGCGGCAACCTCGACAAAGATCTCGTCAGGGACATTTACTCTAACAAACGGTGCCATCGTCAAACAACTCCCTTTCAATGCTGACGAGGAAGAAATGGCGTCTGCGTACAGCGATATGTTTGGAGGTTCAGGATTCACCTCGACTCGATCAGGCCCGGATGTCAATGGCGGATATGCATGGCAGATCACGTTCCCTTCATCCTTGACTGGAAAAGCTGAGGAGCCTGTGATCGACACCAGTGGAATAAGTGCCACGAATGTCACTGGAAGTGTTTCGTGCCAAGTTCGAGGCAGTGTCGTTGGTGGAACATTCACCCTTGAGTATGACGGAGTTACCACCGAGAATATTCCAATAGAGAGCTCAGGCGCAGAATTCGCCGCAGTGTTGTCTTCAGCATTTGGGTTTGATGCAAACGTCACCCGTGTGGACACCACTTTAACGCAGGAAAATCTTGAGCAAGTGGAGTGGATCGCGGAGTTTGAGCCTGAACTTGGATACCTGAGTCTTCTCGGCACCAATGTCTCGATGCTCTCTGCAACTGACGTGACAATGGCTGTTGAACGGTTGGATTACGCTCTTGACGAAGTGTATGGGTCGTTTAAGCTGTCATTTTTGGGCGACAGAACTGCAGCGCTTCCATGGAATGCAAGTGCCGAACAAGTCAAGAACGCTCTGGAGGAACTGCCGGAGATTGGGTCTCTTGATGTGGTGGAATCGTCTTTGGAGAACTCTGAACTCAAGTCTTGGATCGTCACGTTTAAAGGCCGTGGCGAGCCTGCAAACGTCGGTCCTCAGCCTCTGTTAATGGTGGAGGAAATTGACCCGCTTCAGATTCAAAGTGCGAGTATTTTGGTTGATCGGATTCAGGAGGGGTGCTGTATTGCAAAGGTCTCAATAGATGGGCAGAATTGGGTTTCGAGCGACAGTGCAAGCTTGGGCATTCTGCGCTTTCAAAGTCAGAGCATTGTCAACGCCATATACCCATCCATTGCGTCCGCCCAAGGTGGAGTAAACGTTGAGCTCGTTGGAAATGACTTTTTCCAGAATCTACCCGCCAAGTGCATCTTTGAGTCCAGTGATGGTTTGGTTGTGGGACAGTCGGACGCTGATATAGCCACTGACTCCACGGCGGTCTGTACTACTCCACTTTTGACCGGCTCGAGTTGGAGTCAAGATACAGTCTCCTTTGTGAAGCTTCGCTATCAACATGGCCAATCCCAACTGATGAGTCTGTCTTATGCACACTTGACACAGTTTCATGTAGATTTCCTCGCAGCAGAGATGTCGCCATCTTCCGGCTCTGAGCGAGGTGGGACGAGAGTAGCGATAGATCTGGGCTCGGATCTGTCGGACTACGTCGCTTTTCATTCTCTGCCTTATTGCAAATTTGGAGAGAAAGTTGTTCAGGCAACGCTCGAACAGCATCGATTCATTTCATGCAGTTCACCACCTCACACTATGGGGCCGGTGACATTTTCTTTTAGCCTGAATGGGGGTGTGGAGTATTCAAACGGTGAATTCCAATTCAATTACGTCAACCAAGATCTTGAAATCAAGGGACTATCGACCCAAAACGTAGCCATTACAGGTGGAGAAACCCTAAGGCTCGAGATTTCCGGCTTCCAACAATTTGAGTTTGTGTCTTGCTATTTCACCTCTGGCGGACAATCAGAGGCTGTATGGATTTCCAGTAACCTCATCGAGTGTGAGACGAACCCTGGGCCACGTCTTCTTCTCGCTGAATCAAATGACGAGAAACATTTTATCGCAACTGTGGAGAACGACACGTTGAGCGCTGAAGAGCTTGAGGTTCAATTCGAAGGGTATTTGGAGTGCGACGACGTCGTAAATTATAGCCCTCCGCTCGGCTTTTTAAAAGATGGGGAGCGCTCGTGGTTATTCAGCTCGTATGGGTGCAACAACTCTGTGGATGAACTGGAGAATATGACGCTCATTTCTGGCTTTCAAATCATTGATGCGTCCGCGCAAGACGTCTTGAGTCTGTCTGCAAATGGCCAGGAGTTTTCGAACCATGTCATTCTTTCCTATTACCCTATCATGACCCCAGTTCATGCCGAGCCAGTCTCTGGCCCAGTATCCGGGGGTACTCTGGTGGGGATCGAGCTCTACGAGCTCGTGGAGGAATCGGCATTGACTTCTCTCACATGCTGGTTTGGCGACGAGCTCGCTGTGGAGCCGGAGATGTTCGAGTCATCGGATCTCAATCGCACAGTGGTTTGGTGCCGGTCGCCAACACTTGCAACCCACTTTGATTCACCGCAAGCAGTGTCCGACGATTCTGGCGCAAGGTTGCCACTCAGGCTTTCTGCCAACGGCGGGGTCAAGTTTCTTGAAAACAATCTTTACTTTACCTACATGCCAGAGCTACATATCCTAGCTGTTGAGCCTTCCAATGGCCCAGCTGACGCTGAGGTTATCATAGAGGTACGCGGAAAGGGCTTTGAACGATTCCTCGGGGATGCGCTGTCCTGTATTTTTGTCCCTGCGGCAAAGGCCACTAGCTTGGATACTTTTGTGGCTTCCCAAGCAGAGATTCTCTCAGATGATCGTCTTCTATGCCGAGTACCACTGCAGGAAGAGGTAGATGGCGACGCTTCCCCTACATCCTTGCGGGTGGAGATTGGAACAACATCGCAAAAGCAGCTTCTTACTGCAAGCGGTTTTCAATACGTGTACGACATGCCTTTGAGGCTATCTTCCATCTCGCCTTCCGTTGGAAGTGTGCACGGTGGGTCCATCGTGTCAGTCTTTGGCGGGCCATTCCCCCAAGATGTAGACAAGAAGGGCTTGTACAATTGCATGTTTGGCGATGAAATCGTCAATGCTACATGGGTTTCGCCCCGCCAGCTCAATTGCGTCAGCCCGCCCTTGGCACCGGTGCCCACGATTGAATCTGTATCATTTGGGGGTTCGGGACCTGCGAAAAGGGTGGAGAAAGTCGAGCTGGTGGTCGAAGAACCATTGGACGAGATAACAACCGTTTCTGTCCAAGTTCAAAGCCTCCTGGTGGTTCCCGATATCCAGCGCATGCGATTCACTCCAGAAAACGCCCAGCCTGGTATTCAACGCGTAATTGTTGATCGTGATCCTTCCAACCGAGCTCAGATTGTGGAAATTTCAACGAATGCAAACGCAAATGCGCCTCCCAAGCACTTTGTTACTGTCCAAGCTCAAGATTTTGCAATCGGAACCCATCAAATTACTCTTTCGAGCGGTCTTGAAGGAGGAGTTCAGGAAGTTCCAAGAGTTGAACGAGTTTCAATTTATGCACAGGCAAATCTTAGCGGGACATTTGATTTGTCGTATAACGGATCCACCCCTGTTACCGTACCGCATGATGCGGGTGCTGCAGCCTTGGAGGCGCTCCTGGCAGGCATTGTGCCAACAGGTGTCACCGTGACTTCCGATATCACGCGCACGGTGGAAGATCAACAATACTCCTGGCTTGTTACTTTCAGTAGCGAAGATGCCCCAGCAGACTTGCAGCTAAACACATCCTCCTTGGAAGGATACAATGCAAGTGGCGACGTGGAGGTTGTAGAAAATGCCAGTGCCTGTGGGGTTCACACTTTTCTCCTGCCGCGAAGCATTTCTACCGGAGAGCCTGTTGTACTCTCGTTTCGAAACCACACAGCCAGTCACCCATTGGTTAACCCAGAAGATGCAAGTGATGTTGTCGATTGGATCGAGTCGGTCTCTACCCTTGGGGAAGGCTCGATCATGGTGACTGTGAATAATACGCTCTCTGATGCGGATTTCATCGCTTGGGACGTTACATTCGCAGGCGTTTGCGGGAGCTTGAATAGCCTTGAGATCTCGCCGGCATCGTACGGTGGGCAGATTCAGCAATTACGAGAAGGTACCACAGCTTGCATCGCGGGCGAAATTGTTCTCTTGTTGGAACAAGCCAACCGAGGGACGAATCCCGATTTAGAAAAGCAAGTCGTTGTTCCACTAGACGTAGCTCCGAGTGTGGCCGACGAGAAAATCGGAGAGCTTCTTCGCAACGCGTTCCCGACCTTCGACCGAAGCCTCTTTTCAGCATCTCTGACATACTCGAAGAAGTTCGGCCAGCGAGTACTCAGCCTGACTCTGCCAATGTCTATTACCCCTTCACTCTTCTCTATCGCGGCGGTCACTGGCAGCTTGGTCTCGATAAACCTGAGCACGTTCGTGCATTCAGCCCCATTAGGTGGACAGTTTACACTTTTCCTTCAGCCTAGATCTGGGTCTTCAGCCGTGGAAACCCCAGCAATCGATTTCAACGCAACAGAAGGCAATATTAGCGATGCTATCCTTAGCGCACTTCCCGACGCGCCACTTGTTAGCGTCACCAAAATTTCCGACAACCAGGTCCAGCAGTCGTGGGAGATCGAGCTCGAGCCTTTAACACCGATCGATTACGAGACATTTGCAGTGCTTCCGGGCAACCAATCCTCTCTGGAGAACGGCGACTTGACGGCTGGCTTTCTCTCCCATGGGTCCATCAACGAAATTCAAATGTTCGAAACGGATACCCTTTCTATGAGCTGCTGTGTGACTGGCACTTTTGATTTGTATTTCCCAGACTCTGACGAGAGGGTGACTGGTATTCCTGCACAAGTGTCAGGGACCGAGTTGGCGAATCTCATTCACACCGGAGCCCCCGCAATTGGTGCCGTTAGTGTCTCGCGCGAAACCACTGAAGCTTCGAGCGGTCGTTATGGATACCGCTGGATTGTTACGTTCGTGGAGCGTGCTGGACCTCTGCAACTCCTATCTGTTGAAACTGACGGGTTTCTCGCTAGCTTGCCTGGGGACGAGGTGCAGATTAGCAGGCAAAGATTGCAGCTCGGAACCGGATCCGTGCTGAGTGGCAATTTTGCTGTTAAATGTGTCGGCTGTCTTTACAACCAGGCCTCCGTGTCAATTGAGCACAACGCGACAGGTGTAGAGCTTCTGAGCAAGGTGAATGAGCTCCTACTGCTGGGTGGGAGTACAGCAAAGCTTGCAGCTGTTACGCGCTCCACGGTGTCACTCGCGAACGAAGCATATTCATGGCAGCTGACATTCTCGTCCTCCAAAACGGATGCGCTTCCACCTGTTCTGCAAGTAGATTCTGAACAGCTCGCTGGGTCTGGAGTGTCGTGCGCGATCTCATACCTCTCCGAAGCAAGTGTTGCTGAGATACAGTCAATCACAATTCCATTGGCATCATTTGCGCAAGATCTTAATTGCGTGCTTGCGTCTTCCGAGGGAGCCGCATCGGAGTCTCTTGAGCTATCTTCGAGTACATCCAGTGAATATCTCGCCTGGCAATTCTCTGACATCACGGGAGAAGTCGTGGAGGTCTCTCGTCAAGACTCTGGTTCGGAGAGGACATGGCGAATCACATATGTAGATCGTGTCGGAGATGTACCGGACGATCTCATCTTGTGCGCGAGTACCAGTGCAGTGATCCAAACAGAAGTTCAAGGTACTGGAGATGACTTGACGGGCTCATTTCGTCTTATCATCGGCGACAAGCGCTCTTCTCTGCTTTCTCATAGCGCTACCTCAACAGAGTTTGAGAATGCGGTATTAGATCTTGTTGCAAATGCCACCGTGACACTTCCAACTCCACATGTTCTTATTAACGGAGGGAGACAGTGGGACATCACTTTTTATTCGCAGCTTGCATCACCCATGAAAGCAGAGTATAGAGACACTCTGGGCGGCACAAACGCCAAGGCAAGTGTAGTTGTCCTGCAGAACGCTTCACAATTGGATGGATTGATTTCAATTGGTTTTCAAAACGAATACACCGACAACTTGCCCTTCAGCGCTTCGGCGAATCAAGTGAAAGAAGCTATGGAGGCCATGGAGTACATCTCTCACGTCGATATTTCGACCTCTGTTCCCGATGGTGAAGGGGTGGTCGAGTGGACGATCACATTTGTCAATCATTTGGACGAACAGTTCACTCAGAATGTCGGGCATATGCCTTTATCATTTGTACATAAGATGGAGGGCAACGCGCAAGTTGAAATTGAGAAGGTTCAGAACGGTACCGATCTTCCAAGTGGTTCCATCGTCATGACATACTCGGGATTAGATGGGAACTTTACGATACCATATGACGCCAAGTCGTTATCCGATCAGTCCGCACGAGGAGCTATCATGAGCGGAATCGCAAATCTACGAGCTGGGGAGGAAGGCGTCGAGGGTTTTTCTGTCCAGCAAGTTGGCCCCGATGCGAACGGGAACACACAGTGGCGAATTAGTATGCCGAGCTCACTCAGTGCCTTTCCTGTTCTTCTCAGCAACGGGGACTTTGGAACACACAACGCTCAGGTAAATGTAGGGACTGCGGTCGTACAAAATTCGGTCAAAATGCTTGACGGGTCTTTTGCGTTGGAGTACGGTGGAGTTTCAAGTGGAGATCTCTATTGGAATGGAACCGAGTTTGAGGCCTTGACGGTCCTCTCTTCAGCGTCTTTTGCCGATATTCAAGTGGTCTCCGTTTCTCGCGATGTCTCAGATGATGGGCTCCATGTCATTTGGTTGATTGCACTTGACGAAACACTTCCCTCTGAGTCTGCCGCACCCCTCCTGCAGGTGAATAGCGCTGGCCTGAACGACGCATCTCTCGCCTCATTTCAAATTGAAGTTGAGCTCGTGGCTACAGTGCATGAGGTTCAGTACATCTCACTTATTGGCACGAGTGGAAGCGCCCCATCTGGAGGATTCTTAATTGAATTCTCTCCGGAGTGGTTCTCCGCATTTGGAGAGTCAATCTGGGCTGATCAACCTGGGGTTGTTGGCCCAGTAACCTGTGACTTCACTGGCGAGGAGCTGTCCGCATTGGCCAACAATCTATTTGCAGAGCGCGTTGTCGCCGTTCCGGCAGTTCTATTCGAAAAGCTAGATACATGCAGCTGGCAGATGTCCTCTTTGACGGTGCCAGGAAATCTTCCTGCCGTTATACTTGATTTAGAGAATGTGACGGACCTGGCTAGCTCTTCTGTCGTCGAGTCGAATGGAACATCTCAAGCTGTCCAAGGACATTTTGATTTGACAGTGCATGGTCCATGCTATCAGCAAGGCTTGATTTGTCCAACGAAAAGCACCGGCAGTATTCCAGCCACAGCAGATGCGTTTGCGGTTGAAGAAGCGATACGCGGCACGGGGCTCGATGTTGGTCCGGTGATTGTGAATCGCATGCCGCTAGGTAGCTCTCGCGACATGGAGTGGAGGATCACGTTTATGGAAGCGAAGGGCACGCTAAGCATTGCGTCCTCATCATTACTTGGAGTGTCTAGCCCGTTGAGAGTAACAACCATCCAGCAAGGCAAGGGCAAAACCGTCGGCACCGTACCTGTCGAGGTATCGGCAAACGGGGGAAAAGATTTTACGAATTCCGGTGGACGAATCATGTTTGTTTATGAACCTGTAATGACAATCTCCGGAGCGTACCCAAATCATGCCTCTGTGCAAGGCGGCACTTTAGTGATTGTTGTCGGTGAGTACCTCTCGCAAGATTCTTCTCCCGCGCAACTCTATTGCAGATTCGTCTTGCAGTTGATAGACGAGGAAAGTAACAGCTCGGTTGGAAACTCAAGCTTGGTGTCACTTGGGGTGGCTTTGAATTCCACAGCAATTGTGTGCAGGACTCCGGCAATGGCAGTTCCTGGCCTTACCACCTTGCAAGTGGGTAGAGGCGCCCACTTTTATGACGGCGTTTCGTTCACCTTTACGCCTGCTATCGCCGTGGAGGACGTTTTCCCGAGGTATATTCCAATTGCATCTGGGAGGGAGGTAACAATTACAGTGTCAGGAGATGGTATGCTTCCAACAGACGAGCTTTCCTGCAGAATAGGGACGACAGTGCTTGCAGCTAAATGGCTTTCGCAGACCAAGTTGGAGTGCACTATCCCTGTTGGAGCATGGGTTCAGTCTCCTGGATACATTCGGTTTGCCGTTTCCAATAATGGACAAGACTATGTCACCGCCCAGGTGCCACTATATGCATACGCTGCACCAGAGTTCGAGAGCATGTGGCCTTGGTCGGGTCCATTTGAGAAGGCGGGCACCGAGCTGACGATACTTGGAAGCAACTTCATGAAGGGACCGGGACTTCTCTGTCGATTTGGCAAACTTCACGTCGTGGAGGCGCGATACGTTAGCGAAAGTGAGATTCGTTGTGCAGCGCCAAAGCTCGAGGACACTCCTGTCGCGCTCTCTTTGCCACTTCTTCATCATCATAATGAGGAGCCTATTTTCATGGGCAGTCATGATTACCCATTAGTCATGGGCGTGGTTGTGGATGTGGAGGTGAGCAACAATGGTCAGGACTTTGATATGCTTGACTTTCGTTTTGTATACGTGCAAGATGCGCAAGTCAAGAGCGTGTTTCCACCGGAGGGATACTTGCAAGAAAAGTCACAGGATCTTTATGTCCATGGGTCTGGATTTGTAAACACGACCGGTTTGCAGTGTCGACTGGGATCATCGCAGTTCAAGGCAATATACTTGAGTGAACGGAGTCTAATTTGCAAAGTCAATTCCGTGGTGTTGTCTACCCCTTCGCTGTCCAATCTCGCAGAAGTTCAGGACTTTGGGACCTCCGAGCTAGTCCTGGAGGTCTCGAATAATTTTGGGACGGACTACACCTTTGACATGAAGACGTTTCGTGTTGCCGGCGAGTGTCCGGGAGGACACTACTGTCCGTCCAGCCAAGTCGTAAGACCATGTCCGCCCGGCTCATATTGTGCGGGTGTTGGCAATTCGAACTTCACGCTTTGTCCAGCTGGGACGTACCAACCAGATGCCATGTCAACAGACTGCTTTCGCTGCCCAATAGGATACGCGTGCCCCGAGCAAGGGATGCAAGTGCCACGAATCTGTCCTGCCGGATTCGTATGCGACGTGAGTGGCATTGATGTCCCAAGGATGCCCTGCCCAGAAGGACATTTTTGTTTAGAAGGAACAGCAACAACCGCAACGACTTGCGGAGATCCGTCCGTGTTGAGCACCACTCTGACCCCGAGTAAGCGATACGGAGAGCTTGTGGGCACTTTACGTAAACGGAGAGCTGCATTTGGTGGCGATCTGATCCTTGGTGCTCGAAATTCGGCATGCTGGAGCAATGAGACGTCTGATCTTGGCCTTCAGGTGAGTACGTTCCCGGCTCGATTCTGGATGGAGCGTCATTTGCTCCCTCTAGACCCAGAGACGCCATTTACTCCTCTGCGGGGTAAATTCTGCCTGGACGACACTTGCATGCGCCTGGAAGACGCTGATAATTTCAGAGCTACTGATTATGCATTCGACTACAAGCTCTTCAACCTTCGCCGACCAGTCCCTTGCCCAGCAGGAACGTATTGCTCGCCCGGAACCGCCGTTGGCGACGCGAACATGAAGAACTTTTCAACTCCGCAGCGCTGTTTTGAAAACATGTATTGTCCGGAGGGAAGTGGCTCCCCGCAGGGGAGCGGGGAGTGCCCAAAAGGTTTCTACTGCCCATTCGCGGAAAGAATCCCATGCCCTGTCGGCACCTACTGCCCCCAATCAGGAATGGATCGCCCACTTCCCTGCCCTCCGAGCACCTACAATCCCATGGTAGGTCAGACTGTATGTACAACCTGTCAGCCTGGGTACATTTGCCCCGGATTCGGACGCGTGAGCCCTGCAATCTGTCCTCATGGCTATATTTGCAGTGTCGAGGGGCTATCGTCCCCAGATATCAGATGCCCGGCAGGCTTTTTCTGCCCCAATGGCACGCTCACTGCAGACGTTTTCCGTAATGACACAACGTTGCGCCCATACCCGTGCAAACCTGGTACTTATTGTGTGGGCGGTGTTGGTTTCGACGAAGTGGTGGTGAACGAGCCTCTCTATGCTCAACCATGTGCACAAGGATTCTTTTGCGAGCTAGGAAGTGTGTCGGCGAAGGGAAACGGGCTTTGCCCAAAGGGGTTTTATTGTCCCGAAGGAACAGCAACCCCAATCCCGACGGAGGTAGGCACTTTTGCTGAATTGGAAGGAACCATTCAGTCTGCGAAATGTCTTCCAGGGTACTACGCCCCTACAATTGAAACCGTAAAGTGTTATCCATGCCCTGCCGGTACGCAATGTGTGAATGACGGGACCTCGGAGGCCTCGATATGTCCACCAGGAACCTATAAGACCGCCACAGTTGCTGGTGAGAGTGTGGTGTGCCGCGGCTGTCCCTCAGGGACTTGGTCCAAGAATTGGGAGCTCCGCAATGCTTCAGAGTGCACGCGTTGTGCGCCAGGAGTCACCTGTGCTCGGGATGGTATGCAATTTCCTTGCGGTGAGAGCGACCTTCCGACCCCCTACAGTCCGACAGAGTATGGGGAATCAGAGTATGAATGTCTGGAGAAGGGCTCAAAGTTTGTATATGGATACGTCAATTGTCCGGTGGACGATCGAGGGAGAAGTCCGTACGTGACCTCGGCCAGCGACGCCCCTGGGTCCACCAAAACAATCACGTGTGACGGAGTCGATATGAACGTCACGATTCAATGCTATCGCAACTCGCAGCCAGAAGGCAGCAAGGTTTATCAGAGGCTCAAGGATTTTCACGGACCGCGATATGAGATTCAGTCCGGTGGTGTCTATCATCAAGGATACGGTGATGATACCTACGAAGGCTTTTTCGGGCGGGGTTCGCTCTACATTGATTTTCCGCTGGCTGACCTTTATCTTCCTTCTCGGAACTGCACGTCGGGTTATTTTTCGTACAACGCGACGACATTGACGGAGAGCTGGATCCCTGGGACCTGTGAGGCAGATATCATCTGTAAGTACGCTGAGAAGGCAGAGAGTCAGCCTTGCAGTGAAGGCTACGTATGTGGATCAGGCACAAACGCGGTCACCGCAATGGATGAACAATGCGCGGAGGGATACTACTGTGACTTTGGAACTACCACCGACACCAGTTTAGAAGCGCCTCAAGGCAAGTACAAGACGCTCTGTGAGATTGGATACTACTGTGAGAGCGGAACTGGCAAGGGCCAGTCTCGCACGAAGACGTGCCCGAAGGGCTACTTTTGTCCAACGGGAACTGGGAATCCATACTTGGGCCTAATGGCCACAGATGCTGTACGACGGAGCATGACCCATGACATGAGCGATCCATACTATGAGTATCTGTACGTATCGGACTGGGATGGGCTCGAAGCACGCAACATTTCTGCTCACGATGACCGGTGCTTCAAAGGGATCAACGACGACCTTCAGAGTCTCTACGTCACCAAGTACGACGAGGATGGGATTTACGATGGTACCATCTCTGTCGCAGTACAGAATGACTTGAATTGCGGGCGCGACCACAAATGGAAGCTCGCGCAGGAGACCGAAGACCGACAGAGGTGCGACTGTGAAAATTATCTCGCTCGATTAAGCCAGATCTTTGACTTGTATAGATGCTCGAAGTACGGACTGGCATGCGATGCGCTGTCGAGTTCAGATTCCGACTACCTTGTCGAATTTTCCTACACAACCTCGGAGATTGGCTTTATAAAGTCAACCAAACTGTGCTTCATGTCGCTTGATCCAAGTATCGTGTGTGAGACGGACGACAAGTACCTCTTCCCCGAAGACTACGCCGACGGAAACTCAACAGAGCAGACCGAAGAACTCTCGGAGGAGTGTATGCAGAGCCCATCGTGTTTCTGCAGCTCAGGAGACAATGCAGAGCTCAGTGACTCTGACCAGAATTTGTGTCGTCTGTTCAAATTCCGGCACGACTCGAACAGGATTCGAAGGTCCATGAAATTCTTTTCTTTCGACGACTTGAAGGCTTTTGTCTTCTCGCCTGTCGACAACACCTTGACCGAAGACGAAGATTCTCTGATCTCTGAGAGATTACGGTCTGTTTATCAAATCAGCGCTTTGGAGGAGTACAGCGCCTACCAGGGTGCATTGGGCGAGCAACTTACCATAAAGTTGGAGTGCACCAAGCTAGAAGGCTGCAACTACATCGACCCCCTCCTCTATGACCTGTGGACAGCTGTCAAATTCATTGATGAGTTTGGAAATCAAACGGAGTCGCTCATCAGTTCCGGCCGGCCCGATGTATGCTCCTGTCAGGACATAACCAGGTGTCCGGACGGCACCACCTCAAGTCTCGGTTCGGGTATAATCTACGACTGCCTCAAGACTGGAGTGGAGGTTCTGGAAAGAACCATGCCATTGGTTGCGATGAACCCTATCATTAACATGAGCGGTTGGGAGGATACGATAACCACGGCAAATTACAAGGTTGACGATGGCCAGGAGTGGCTTTACGGCGATTACCTGGAAGAGAATTACGCAGGGCTTGGCAGAATTCCTCTGAAAGCTTGGGATGTTGCTGTGGTGACCATGGATCTGCGCAACATGGTTCGGAACATGACTTATAATGCTCACTACCAGCTCTCGGTGTACGTGGACTGTATGCCATGCAAAGCTCGATTCATTTGCAGTAATCTCGACTCTAGTACCGATCGTATCCCAGATTGTTGCAACTGTGAGCGCTACGGGCTTCCGTACTTCTTTGAAGATACATACTCTGAGCCTTCGGACTATCCAGACAATAAACATGCGCTTGTGCAAGTCTCGATCAGTGCTCTAAGAGATTTGGAAATTGTCTTTGTATTGGAGCTTGCTCACGGTCAGTATTACGGCCCTTTTCATGACATCACGCCGCAAGAAGGAGACATTGTTATTCATAGACCTTCGCGTGCGAACTGGGGAACGCGTGACCAATTCCTGGCGTTCTTGGTGAAAGATGATATGGATGACTTGGACTTGCCGCTCAACCTTCCGGTATCCATGCGAAGCGCCCAGTCCCTCGATGCACTCTCAGAGTATACGTCGTTTGAGCTAGAGGATAGCATTCTGATAGATCGTATCGCTCGCATTGAGATTGGCGACCCAGACCTCTCTACCAGGTCGAACACGAACTTCTCGCAGACAAGCTCAGCGCCAACCACAGCGCCAACCTCGGCGCCAACCTCAGCGCCGACTGCAGAGGCGCGCCTACGCCGAGCTTTGAGCGACTCATTTACCGATCTTGAAACTTTGACTGCTGGTTCATCATCGTCATCAACGACAAATGACACTGTGTACGGCGGCTTCTCGTTCGAAACCCTTGAATACGTTCCTCGCGATTCCGCTTCTGTGATGAAGAGAGATCAAAACTGGTGGGACTTGGTTGATGGTGATGGGACTAGCTTTATGGCGGTCCATTACCTACCATACTTTTCCAACTGTAGGGAGTATGATTCCCACATTTATATCTCGAAGCTTTTGGAAATGCACCCGGAGCCGCACTGCTCGCATGTCGACTACGACTCGACGATATACGTGAGCCCTTACCCTTGGAAGAAGCAAATGGAGCCTCTCGCAGATAAGTGCAGGCTTCCACCTGACGAGTTGGAGACTTTGTACTACCCGGACAAATTCTGTGTCGATGCAAATGACTGTGCTGATAAAGAGCCGGATTACCCAGGCATGAGGATGTCATGTGCGTTTGAGGAAAACATCGACCAGCCAAATGCAAAGACACGGTGGTACGAGGCAGAACCGGGCACCACTCTCTTCTACCTCAGCAGATACCCCGTTCCGCCTGAGGATTTCATCACCAACGATACACTCGCTGAGAAATGGGGACGAAGATCAGTGCTTCAAGACCTGATTGGAACTGAAAATCTCATTCCAATCGAGGTGGAGGACTATGAAGTCGATGAGGGCCTCATGGTTCCGCGGTCGGTGCACTTGAAGATCTGGTACTTTCAGCGTTCTCATGACCTCAAGTCGATTGTTAGCGGGTCGGTGTTATTCGATGACTTTTGCTCCACTCAGGATGACGAAGAGTGCGCGAGTAATTATAACTACACTCTGTACTTTCGTTGGGAGCCGATGGGGTGGGGCGACTTGATCAACAATTTCCAGTTCTCCTGGGATGTCTACGCCCTGTTTTTTGCAATTGTAGGTATCGCAAGCGCTTTGGTTGGCTTGGTCATATGGGTGCTGTCACGTCTGCTCACCAGGCTCAAGCACCCGCCCCCATTTAAGTTCTTTTCTTTCTACCGTATCGTCGCATATCCAACCACGTACGGCATGTTTCTGGGTTCGATCCCCGTTGCTGTGGCTTCATTCGTGATCTACATATGGTTCATTGCTCTGGCTTCGTCCGACCCGCAGAAGACGCCTTCCGCAGTTTCGTTTGAGAGCGTGACGGGCAACTTCCAAGATACTATTAGTCTCACAGAGGAGAACCAAGAGAGGTATCGAATGGGCAGGATAGGCCTGGTCTGGTGCGTCGTTGCGGTGTACCTTCTGATCACGTCAGCTAGGTTGGTTGTTCCAGCCAATCGTTTTAATCAACGCGCCCGCGACGAGCGCAGCAGGTACGGGATCAAGCGATCTGACATGGACATGGAAGATGAAGATGATGACTTTGTGGATGAGGATGCTCCGAAGGATTTGGACGGCCACCTGCTTCCGAGTGATGTCTGGCGGCCTCGATTTTGGAAGCGGACGCATGTGGTGCTCTGCAGCATCATCGAAGCCTTGATTCTTTTGGTGATCTTTGAATTTTCGTACAGTGGAACGTTTGAGGACTATGTGATCGAGTTCTTGCTGTTGCTCAAGGTCGGGCAAATCTTCTTGGACGCCTTCCTCGAGAACCTGATTCGAGATGCTCTCATCGTTGCCCCTTTCGTTATTGTCATCCAGGTAGTAGAAATGACGGTGACAATGGGTGCTTCCGATTTTTTGGACTTTGTATCTTCATACATTGTGGAGCTGGGCATGATGTTGGTGGAGCGGTTAGTTGTGGAACCGTTGACGTATCATATTGAGTTGATGTGGCCAAAGTGGCGAATCATGTTGTATCGGCGATTCTGCAAGTCGCAGCGGCGCAAGATGACCCGCGAGCAGCGCGCCAAGGAGGAGCACGAGTGGAAAGAGGTAAACGAGCTGATTGCCCTGGAGAGTGACGGAGTGGAACCTCTCTTGAGCTCATACGCTACCTACGCGAGTAGCGCGCAATCGCTGATGATGGCCCCGTACGTGAATCTGTTCCTCATTGTTTTCAACAAGGTGACACAAATTCCGGGAGGCTACGGCATCAAGGAGACCGACTTGAAGTTTTATTTTATGTTTTCCCTCATCATCATTCCGTTCACACTGGCGATGGACATGTTTTTGCTCAACACGCAGGAGCTCATTCAGGGATTCAAGATCTACGAATACGTGGCGTACCAGCAATACCGCTTTGGGGTGCGAGAGAAGCGATGGCAGATGGACTCGCCCACGTTAGATGAGAGTATTGCACCGAAGCTCCAGACCATCGACAACATGTGCTTTTCTTCGCAGTACTTCTTTCTCACCGGAATGCACTCATGGGCGATGATGCTCATTGTCTTTGGAATCACAATCCAGCTCCGCAACACTTACAACATGTTTGCGGATCCACTGTTCCCACTCTTGATTGCGATCACGGCCGCCCTTTGCTTGCTCATTACCAAGCCATTGTGTTATCTCGGGAACAAGATGAAAATTTGGAAGCTAAAGACCCTTGAGGGCACTGTGGATGACGATATTGCAGCCCGTCTCGCGATTGGCGCAGGGAGGCAGGAGGACCTTGAGCAAGAGCGATTGGAACTTGCTGCAATGAACTCGGAGCGCTTTCGTCACCGATTCTTGGAGCGCAACCGGCCGTGGATTTTGCAGCACTTGAGTGAGCTCTTGACGCCGCGAACTTTACAAATGCCTGGCCCGGATGGACGTCCCAATATCGAGTACATTCGTGATGTTTACAACGACCTGATGGCCATGGGAGAAGGCAAGCGCCGTCCGGGAGATGACGGAAACATTTCGTCGGACTCGGATGATGAGCAGGAAGGTGCTCGCCGCAACTGGTCAAAGGCACCCGTAACGGGCTCTTCCCGTGCAATCATACTGCTGTGGCTGGCAAAAGCGCGGCAGCGCAAAGCTCTGTCCAAGCTAGTGCAGGGCTACCTGGAGAAGCAGACGAAGGACACTTGTGCCCAGTGCGGGCGGACGGAAGCATCGGGAGCAGCGATGCGAGCAGAGCTGGCTGGAGAAGACGGAAATCCGGACCCGCGCGGTTTGGACAAGCTTATTGAGGAGTTTGAGAATACTTACCCTGGGAAGCAAACCGATGCAGCTTTGTGGCAGGCGTTCTACCGAGGTCATGCAAAGTTTGTTACGAGATGCGACGTATGTCTCAACCTCCAGCAGCAAGCGGAACTGGAGCGGAAGAAGGCTCTGATGCGCGGCGCCGATCGTCGCGTCGCTCGGGCCGTGGACATCTCCAGTTCGGATGATGAGGATGGTGACTCCTTCGAGCCTTTGATCGTGTCGCGGTCTTCGGTGGAGGGCCGCGCGTTATCGAAGTGGCTGCAGGCTGCCCGAAGGCGGCTGGGAGGGGAGTTTCCCCGACCAAACGCCAGGGAAGAAATGGCAGCGTATGCCGCGAAGATGAAGGAGGCGAAACTTCGTCGCCAGTCGCGCAAGAACCGAAAAGACAGGAAGGAGCGCGGTGAAGACGCAACTGAAAGTGGCCAAGCATTCGGCCAGGTGAGGTTGAATGCCGCGGGAACTGCGCTTCTGCAGCTGTGGATCAACAAAGCTCGTGCCTCGTTGCAGGTCAATAGGAAGGCCAAAACGAGTAGCGTCAGGGTGGACCTGGACAAGGTGTTGGCAAATATGAAGGAAGAGGACGACTGGTTTTTTACGTCCGAGTTCCGAGTCGAGGGACTCGATATTCAGAGCGAAGGCAAGGCTCTTGCCGACGAGGCAAGGTCTCTCGAAGCTGATGCTGCTGTGAGGGTCTCCGAAGTGGAGCATGGCTACGAGAATCTGCGGCTCGACATTAATGCACAGATCGACGCAGTCACTGCCGAATTTGAGGACTTGGCCTCGACCGAGAAAGTCAAGGTGCTCGACGAAGCTGACCGTAAGATTCAAGAGTTGGCGGAGCTCGTTGAGAGAAAGAAAAATGATTTCAACGGGATGGATAAGAGCTCTATGAGCGCCACCGAACGAACAGCCGCGATGAAGGCACACGACGCAGAGGTAGCCGAGACTGAGAGGTTGATGGCCTCTGAGCGGGAGCGCCGCCTTGCCAAGCTTGAAGAGGATCTGCAAGATAAACGTCAGGCCATGCGCGATCAGGTGTTCCAGCTCAAGCGAACCCTTCAAACGCGCCGCCGCGAGGCAGACAATGCGGTGCGCCAGCTAAACAAGAAGGTGGCCGATCAGATCGAGCCGCGCGAGACGAAATGGCAGCGCAAGGCTGTGGTGTACATTGAGAAGGCAAAGCGCAAGATCAACGCAAAAGCTGAGGAGGACGAAGCTCGTGAAGATGAAGAGAAGCAGCGCAAGGCTGGCCGGCGTAGGCGCCGATTGCCAAACGCTGCAGCCGAGTAGCGAGATCGATGATCTATTTTATTCTCCAAGTAACAAAACACAAACAACAAATTGTATTATATTTGAACATTTGAACACACACCCAACTCATCTCGATTCGTGAGTCCATGTTATCGATCAAGAAGGTTTAGGGTTCGAACCGCGTTTTGCAGAAACGTTTCGCATTCCCATTCAGCTTTTTCCGTCCACGCCAGAACCAGCCCGTCCACGATTCTCGCACGAGAGCCTATCGCGCGCTTGGAGCCGAGCAGATGGTCCACATTGTCCACATTTTGAAAACAGCATTGCTTAATTAAAAAAACAACTTTTCCACTTCTGACGTCCATATTCCTTCCACTCGACGCCTCTGACTGTGAACATGTGAACATGTATGTGAACATGTATGTGAACATTTGACATTTGACATTTTGACATTTGACATTTGACATTTTGACATTGACTGACTTCGTTTGACAGACAAGGAGGCCCAGTGAGTTCATCGATCTATCCCATTTCTCTCTCTGCTAGTTTACTTTGTCAAAGAGAGAGAGAGAGAGAGAGAGAGAGAGACCTTGTGAGTCTGAGAGAAACACTTAGTAAGCTTCTCTAGTAAAAGCACAAGGAACAAACCGAACAGACAAGAAGAACACCACCCACCAGTGAACAGCGAATTGTACCCCTTCAAAGAACAGCGAACCGTACTTGCGGCCCCAAGGAACAAAGCGAACCCAAACGAACCTCCCCATCTCTCCCGTCCCTTCTTCCTTCCACTGGCCCCCGCAGCTACACCCGTCCCCGCGCGCGCGTCCCAAGGCCCTACGCACTCCATCCAACCAATACCCTAGCAATCGCGCCGGCTCCGTGAGAAGCGTCCCCCGCTCAACTCTCTTGCGATGTACAACGGCATCGGCGTGCGCACGGTGCGCGGGACGGCCACGAGCGGGTACGTTCAGAAGAACCAAGGCCAGCTGCGGGTGTCCTCGCACCGTCCCCGCACCAGCACCAGCACCACAAACAAAAACAAAAACCGCCGCCGCCATTCCGCCCTTGACGACCACGAACGCAAGCGCGCGGACGCCCTCCGCCTCCTCCACATCGCCGAGGACCCATCCCCATCCCCACAGCCAATCCCCACAGCTCCCACAGTCCCCACAGCTGTGGGAGGTGAGGGGGGTGCGGGGACGCGGGACAGGCGGCTGCGCGAGGCGATGGGTGTACGCGCGGACTACCGTAGCGGGCAGGCGTTCGACAGGGATTGGCAGCGGCAGAAGCGGGATGAGAAGCGGGATGAGAGGCGGCATCGCGCGAGAGGAGAGGCGGAAGCGCGGGAGAGACGGGAGAGAGAGGAGAGGGAGCGGCGGAGGAGGGCGCGAAGGAAGACGCGCGAGCTGGAGGGGCAGGTTGCGGAGGGAGAGATTAAGGAGAGCAGACGGTCGAGAATGTCGGGAATGTCGGGAATGGCGGAAATGGCAAAGGAGAGTGGCAGGAGAGAGAAAAGGAGGAGGAGCAGGAGGAATAGGAGGAGGAGTTCGTCAAGGTCTTCTTCACGATCGATGTCTTCTTCTTCTTCTTCTTCTTCTTCTTCGAGGTCATCAAGGTCGGAGTCTGGATCTTCGTCTGCATCTTCGTCTGCATCTTCGTATTCGTCGAGATCAAGGTCTTCGTCATTTAGTTCAAGGTCTTCTTCATCCAGGTCAAGGTCTTCGTCATCCAGGTCAAGGTCATCGTCGTCAATGTCTTCGAGGGCGAGTAGGGGGAGGAAGCTACGTCGATACGATAAGAAGCGCAGATTGCGGTCTCGTGATGGTTCTGGCGCAGAAGAGTCTCGCAAGGCGAGGTCGAGAGTTGACTCGCGGGACGGTGAGAGGATGAGGAAGCGGTCTCGGCGCGAGCAGGGCGCCACCGGGGAGATTGGTCTTGATGTGAACGTTTTGGAGAAGGACAAGGAGAAGGGTTTTGCAGACGGCAATGCTCGTTCCGGGCAAGGGCCGAAGAGGTCTCGGTCGCGGTCACGGTCGCGGTCACGGTCGCCAAAGTCTGTGTCACGCAGACGCAGAGATTCATCTGGGGACGCGAAAGCGTCATCACGCCGAAGGTCAAAGTCAAGATCTCGCTCTGCTTCTGCTTCTGTGCAATCAAGGGACGCTCGCAAAAGAAACGGCACTAAGAAGTCTCGTGACCGGTCGAGGCCAGCGTCATCTTCGAGGCCGCGATCCAGGACCCCGCCCCGAAATAAGAAGCGTGACGGTGGCAAGCGACGAAGAGGGTCAACTCGCTCTGCGTCAGAGTCTTCTTCGTCTTCCGCGACCTCCCGCTCCTCTGATCGATCGCGGGGTCGCCGGAGGAGCAAGGTAGCTAGATCCGACGCTCGCCGAGAGAAGAGCCCGGAGCAGACTAGAGGCACGCGCCTCCGGTCTGAATCCGAATCTGGATCACGAGTAAGAGCTTCCAGATCACCAGAGCCGAGTACAGGCGCTGGGAAGGAGACGAAAGTGGACGATGTGAGGAAAGAGATAGCAGCTGAGCCGACAAACAAATCTGAAGTGTCGGGAACTCCGGATATTCCAGTGCAAAAAGCGCCGGCTCGCAAGCCTTCGCGGTGGTCTGCGGCTGTGGAGAGCAAGGAGTAGACAGGATTTGTGCTCACCGCAGCGGCCGAGCGGGCAAATAGATGACTAGACTAGAGACTAGACAACGAGACAGCCGTATACATCGCTGATGATCTTGACCAGTACGAATGCATTTCTTATCCGCGGTGACTTCATTCATTATATAACGGCAAAAAAAGGACTTGAAAAAAAAAGATACCTCAAGCAGTTCAGCAAAAACGCAACATTATTCTTTGTACACATCTTTCTCGTATAAGACTAACCGGCAGCTACGCTGCCACTGCAAGGTATAGCCAACGTCTTCCAACAAGCAAGGCGCAAGGAAGATCACGAGTGAACTACAGCCAGCCTTGTTTGCGACATTTGCCCAGTACTGCACATGCTGGAAAGCTTCCGAAATGCACTGCCGCGCGTTTCGCGCAAAAGAAGCTGCGGAGCAGTACACAGTGAAAGAGCACATGAGACCGTCGCCGCCGGAACGGTCGATCAACTCCCCCATGCTGCATGTGAAAGACCCGAGCTGCACGGTGCAGCACCGCGACGGGAGAGAATTATAGATTCGCTCCCTAGTGAAGTATTCCACAGCAGTGGAGGTAGTACTTCTCAGATCGTCATACTCTTCTTCATCTGTGTCCACCGGAGTGAATTCTCGATCGGTGTCAAATGAATTTGTTCGCGCAGGAGACACACTCCGGAGACTATGCCTTCCAGAGAATTTGTGGCTCGGTGGCGATGGTTGTAGCGAGCCTCCGCAAAGATACATGATTGACTCTGCGTTTGCGTCGTAAACATCCCAGTACTGCAAGAGCAGGTCGTTTTCGCAGGTCTCTTTCAACGCAGACATAATCACCGCAAAGCTCGTTGCTGCTTGCACGCGTACACTGGCAGAAGCAGAGCAATAGTACGCAGACTGCTCCATGCAATAGTCTGTCGCAAAATGCTTCATCACTGCCTTACTATCCACAACTACATAGCCCCAGCTCGCGACGGGTTTCATCTGCGCGGCTGCAGACACCCGGCATGAGGTTTCGTTCCACTCGAAGCTCAGATGCCTGACTCTGTAGACTTTAAAATTGGAAGCCCTCGCTATATTTTGTATAGAAAATTGGCGCAATCCTTCTCTCATACCAAGTCCGCGGAACATCCCAAGAAGCTTAACATCCTCAACATACCCGTTGGAACCTTCAATTCTCACGGTGTCAATCCCGACGACTTCGCCGTCGACTTCCACGCCAAAGACCACATCCTGCGAGAACGGGCTCAGCAGGCTATCTATTTCTGACTCATCATCATCGTCGGCCTGCACGAAATCACGTATTCCCTCAATCTCGCTCATGTTCAGCGTTCTGTAGCGCACTCCATGCCTAAACTTCCACGATCGTAGTCGCAACAGACTCATGGCCCCTGCCGCGTACGCCACTGCCACAGCGACCTGCAGCAACATCGCCCGGCCGCTCTCTGCGCCTTTACCGCGCTTCTCCGGACCTTCCAGCATCGCGGGTTGAGGTGAGTGCTCGCTCGCCACCTTCCTTTACAGATTCGAGGGAATGCAGAAACGGATTGCTGGCCAACCGCAGTGTTGTCTTCAGCCAAGTTCGCCAGTCTCGGAATTGGGATTTTCAGTCAAGACAAAACTAGGCACCAGTCATGGACGGATCAAAACGCGTCGACGAATAGATACATCAGCAAATCAAAAGCAAACGATCAAGAGTTCACGCGTTCACGCTCCTGAATTAGTAACTAATAAGCTCAGTCTTCAAACACATCCGAGGAATCCGCGAGCCCGTCCGTCCTTCCAATTTGAGTTGTCTCTTACCCTGTATTACCTTCTCCTCCTTTCTTGCTCCAGAGATCCTATCTCTCCCCACAGCTGCGCTTTTCGCCCACAGTTACTAAAATTCCTTCCTTCCTTCCTTTTTCCTTCTGTCCGCGCCCGAGAAGAGGAGAAGAAAGCAGAAAGAAGAGGAAAAAAAGTGCGTTGTACACTTGCAGCCTGCCCACACCAAGCACTCAGACCTCAGAAATGCGTCCCCTGCTAGTGCTTCTTCCCAGCGCCCATCGCCCCACACCTGCGGCGCCTCCCTTACTTCCTTCCTTCCTTTCACCGTGCTCCCCACAGTTAGAGTATCCCCGCAAGTTGGCTGTATGCCACTGGGAGAGGAGCCTCACACTTTCTCTCTCTCTCTCTCTCTCTCCCTCCTTCTCTCACACACATCTCTCTCTCTTTTTCTTCTTGTCTCCCTGCTTCCCACCTTGACTACTACGGGTAGCGGGTAGAAGCGGATAGGGAAGAACTTTCTTTCTTTCTTTCTTACTTTCCTTCCGTGGAGCAGATTATTTTGCCGCGAAGTGGGTAGTTTTAGTACCGGGTTCTTGTGAGGAGGACCCGGGCCAGCCTTGTGCGGCGCTTGTGACGCTTGTGAGGAAGAGGCGGGGTTCCGCACGATGCACTCACATTGCTGCGACTCCCAAAACCGGTTCTTCTTAGGAAAGCTTGTTTGTTTGAATTTTTATTAACTTAGTTTGGAGTTTGAGTTCTTCGCTCCAAGGACGGACCCGGGACATTTATTTGGGTTCTTATTCGCGGCACTGACAGTCTGGATAGAGTCAGCGGTAGGACTTTCCCACAAGAAAGCACGAAAAGGCTCGCACCACCATAGCAGGGGTTACCGCACGGTAATAGTACTGTTAAAGTAGAACACATAGTAGTTAATATAGGAACCATCACTAGTGTTTTGTTTTGGTTGTTTTGGTGGAGGTATGCTTTTTCTTTTCTTTTCTCTTTTTCCTCTTTTTTTTCACAGAATAAAGTAAAAGAAGAGTCCTCGCCTTATGATGAAAGCACCAATCAATAGGTTTTAAAGAAAGCGTAGACATCCTCTCTCCAGCGGAAGAGTTTGTTTCTTTCTCATGTTTGAACGCATACCTAGCTAGCGTCATGCCATGAATGAAAAGAGCACGAGCAGGGCAGGTGTGTCGTGGTTGTAGCTTTCGAAGAAAGCTCAGACAGCGCTCTCTTCAGCGGAAGAGTTTGATTTATCTATTTTGTTTCGACGTCCTTTCAGCTGTACCAGAGGCATTCAACTTTGTGTTCACATCTCTTTTCTTGGGTATCACACATGCCATTTGAATCTCTGTTCGGTTTCGTTTCCAAATTCTCATAAACTTTTTCTTGAATGACTGTGCAACATCGTTCAAGAATGAACACTTTCACAATCGCGTTGACAGAATCTTGCTCTCCTTCCCGTCCACCTCGGCAACTCCTTGAGAACGGAAAGCAAACAATTGACGCTTCAACCTATTAGCTATGCTCGTAGACTTCGCACCTCCAGATTCCAAGAGGTTCGATTAAGTGGCTCTCCCTTCGCAAACACAGCAAATGTGCACTAAATTTCCACTCCGAGCTACCACTGTATCCGAGGCATGGCATTCCTCTTCAATCGGACCGTCCAACGATATACCAACCACGCCATCTGCCGAAAGCTGATTGCCACTGATAGTATATACAGCGCTAGAACCACGCAACGAGGTCTGCGCGCTGGTAGTGCCAGCGACAAGCAGCTTGCCGGTACTTGCGCTCCACACAAGCGTCGATCCTCTCCGAACGACGCTCACAATCCTGTCCCCGTCGATAGCCACGCTAGTCAGTCCACTA
>BLSF01000045.1:341801-366128 GCA_012862575.1 Parietichytrium sp. I65-24A
CAAGTAGAGCATATTTTGCGTGTAACCCAAAAGCTTCCTCACGCCTTCATCGCGCTTCTTCTTTTTGGCTTGCTCTTTTCTCTGCTTGCGCCAGTCATCAGGCACGTGTTTCACCAGCACCTGCTCCACGAGCGACTGCGGCATGGGCTCACGAGCCACCAGCATCAGCGAAAGCAACTCCCTGTACAACTTGTCTCCGAGTTTGTTGTACAGACGCTTGTAATACACTGCGTACAATGCATCCACACCAGCCGGAAAGAGACTGTAATCTTCCAGAGCAGCCAAAGACAAGGTTTTCGTGTCTTTGAGCATGTCTTCCAAGAAGCGTGTGTAGATGAACTTGCCTTCTGAGCGTTTGACCAGCTCGTCGACGACTGGCTTTATCTCGGATTCCTGGACTATGCCGGACAAGCGGTGCCGGAGGTAAGCAGCCATATCTTGGTCATTCTTGGCCACCTCGGCGTCGATTATGGTTGGGTTGAAGTCTCTCAGCTTGTCGGGAATGAAGCTCTCTGGTCGAGAGGTGAGCACCAGCCCAAGCCACTTTGGTGTTTCTCTCATCCACTTGGTATGGATCACTTCGAAGAACGTTTCCAGCGAGCTCTCCTTGCATTCGTCCAGAGCATCGAAGACGACCAAAATTCGGCCGCGTGGATCGGAGACATTGCTGCATGGCGTAGCAATTAAAATTTGAAAGGCTTCTGCAATGGACATCTTGCTTAGCATGATCAACATTTTACCTGGGTCTGACGTGCCATTCTCGGCCTTTGCAAGCTCCTCTAAACTAGCGGATAGCTCCTTCTTGAAACCAGGAATGACGCGACTCAGTTGGTTGGCGATGGATTTGAATACTTGGAGCAGGTTGCTCGTTCTGGGGTCGTCGTGTTTGAAAGAGTGGATGGCGCCTACTTGAACCTCCCCGCTTTGCTTTGGCACACTTTTACGAAGGGGCAAGCGTTGAGACAACCGCTTCACAATCGATGACTTGCGCTGGTCTTCAGGTACTTGCAAAGAAATTTTGTTCCCGTCATACAACCCACCTCGCCTCACCAGCTCTGCGGCAAGGGTGGATTTACCCACTCCAGGGCCGCCAAGAAGTGCAAAAGCCCTTGTCCACTCGTCCTCCGGTCTTGTGTACCATTGATAGACCGCGTCCAGGATCCACTGCCGTGTACCAGGTGCAAACTCCTTTGCCCCCAACATGGCTTCGCTCACTGGGTTCGAAAGCTGAACCCGAAACAAATTGACACGTGATCTGCCCGAAGAGCTGAGCCCATAGCACTCGTCATTACACTTCTTCTCCACATACTCTTTCAACGCACGAGCGATGCTACTTTTTCTCTCCTCCAAGTCTTTCCCCTGCGAATGTTCGTCGTGGCACCCGTCCACGACTTCGAGATCGCCAAGATCCATCTTGAGCCGGTCTCCCCACCGCCCTTTGGCCTTCATCTCTGGCTCCATCACCAGCGGAATCATTCCAGTGATGCCTTTCTCCATCACTGATCCGTTGAACTCGCGAAGGCAGTTGTCATTCGTCCTGGTGTCAATCCAGTCCATATCAACCTTGCTACTGTAATTGGCGGTCACGCAGACGACAACAAACCTGGACTTCTTGATCCCATTAGCCATGGCCTGACCAATGCCAGACCCTTTCGCCATCTCACCTTTCCCGTTCTCTCCGGCATCCACCCACACTTTGAGTCCCAAATGTTCCAGTCGGACGGCGATGGAAGCGACTTTTCTGTGGTTGATGCTGTCTTTACCCCAGTCATGTGATAGGAACACATCCCAGACCTGGTCGTCTTTGTACCCTACGCGCGATGCGAGACGTGAGGCCATCTCGCTGGCAACTTTAGACTCTGCGCCGGCGGAGGTTGCACTGATGTACAGCATCTCTCCGAGCTCCATCTTGAGTCGTGGGCTCCAAGCCGCCTGACTCTCCATTCCTGCACTCGTGACAACCGGCAGCATCCGGAGCGTGCCCTTTACTTGCACTGCGAGATCAAACTCACTCAAGCAGGCCTTGTTCCGGTTGGAGCCCCCTCCGCCGACGCTCTGGTTGTACTCTTCGTCCACAAGCACAAACACCATGTCTGCGGCATTGATAGCGTCTGCCTTCGACCTGGTCAGAGACTTGCGTCCGCCATCTGCAGCCTCGGTAAACGTAGATGAGGCAGACACAGTCAGGCCGTGCTTCTCCTCGAGCAATTTGCAAAGCACTTTCGCGATATCGCTGGAGGCGTTGCCGTGCGACAGGAACACATTTGGCCGGCTTGTTTGTTTGCTCATTTTACTATATCTTGATCTCGATCTATATATCTATTTCTTTCCGCTCGCAGCTCTTGCTCGCCTCTCTCCTTCCCGTACTTGCTTGCCTTCCGCGTTCCTATGCTGACCGGACCCTTCGCAATTCGGGTTGGAAGACTGGCAATGGCATGTCCGTCTGTCTCGCAGTCAATCGATATCAAACGTGCGCAACCTTGTCTCCTTGTCTTCGTCCTTGTCCAAATGGTCCAAATTGAATGCTTTGCTCACTTTGCTCACTTTGCTCACTTTGCTCGTAATGGAAGTACTCCACATAACAAGTAATTACCGGTACACCTGAGTCAAGAACTAAAGTTTGAAAAATTGTTAGTGCACACGTTTGGTGAATGCATACTTGAGATAAGTCTTGTACGTGCAGAACCGCTAGCTAGCAAAGAATGAACTTCTTGAAAGAGGGAACTGGACACCGCGGCAACGCAGCAACGCACGCATCGAGAGGAAGAGAGCGGGGTGTGAGAGAGACTAACTAAGAGAAAAAGAGAAACGAGAGAAATCGACTTGATGAGAAATTTCCCAAACAATGGCATATAATTTGCGTTTCCATGGTTACCGTGGGGCGCACGGTCGAGCAAGAAAGGGCAAAAAAGAAGCACAGAGAAAGAAGCATAGACAAGCAACAAGGGAAGAGAAGAAAGGTAAGTACTTATTGACAGTGAGTACCGGTACTACTGAGTACCTGTATGGGAGTGTGTATGTAGTATGTAGTACCGGTCAACTACTACACTCCTAGTCTCGGGTTCTATTTCGCACGGTAGGACTCTCATGTACCACTTGGTAGCTCTGAACACTCTGAACTAAGAATAGCTGAACTGATTTTTTTGTAAACTCAACTAATTAGAAGTGATTAGGTTCCCTCTATCCGTCCAGTGGGCGTGTTTGACAGCCCACTATAAGTCTATATTTGAATGTTGCATACCACCAATATTTTGATTATTGAATGTTTAGGGAAAACAATAGGAAGCATGTGGGGTAAACACGAGGGTGCTGAAATTCACAATCATACGTCTTTTTATCCTTTCTTTTTTCCTTTCTTCTCACATAATTTTAGTTCTCTCTAATCGAAGCTATCAAGAAAAAGTATTATTCATTCGTTCTATCATTCCCTCTATAAATGCCTCTAACTAATATGAAGAACCGGAGAACCGGAGAACCAGAGAACCACCACGTCCAGCATAGTACCAAGGTAGCGACTTCACATATCTATTTCCTAGCCGTATCCTTACCAGAGCTCATACGATTCGACTTAGTAAAAAGAATAGTCGCGAAACGTTAAATCCGAAATCTGAAAACAGAACAGAAACAAACACATCCTCGGAGAAACATACGCGCGGGGACATAGTACCCGTCTATACATCCCTCTAGTCCATCCCCAGTAGGCAGTTTCAGTGGCATCCGTGGAAAGGTACGGCTAAGTCCGACTAGCGAGTACCGTAGTCAGCCCGGAGGGTCCGCGCTCCGGAGAGGCGGCGATGTCTGGAGCGCATAACTTCAGCTTGGAGAGCTACCCCACACCTACCAAGTGTGGGGTGTGTGGGAAGCTGCTGAAAGGGCTGATCAAGCAGGTGCGTTGGAAGATTTAGTGATTGGTGTGGGTTTGTATTTGTATTTGAATTTGGGTTTGTATTTGGGTTTAGTTTTAGTTTTAGGTTGGTTTTGGTTTTGGTTTTGAAGGTTGGTTGGTTAATGGGTTGGAGTTTGTGGTGTGCATGTGATTCTTCTGTGGCTCGTGGGAAGCGATTGGGTTTGTTGTAGTCGAGTGGCACGCGAATAGGGCGTGAATGGAATGTGAATGGGACGTGAATGGAATGTGAATGACGGGTCTGACGGAAGATTGCATCTGTTTTGTGCGACTTTTGTGTGTGTGTGATTTGTATGGTCTGGGTCGCTTGTTGTTCTGGCTTGCGGTGAAGGGCTATCGATGCTCAGTTTGCAGAGTGAATGTGCACGGAGGTTGCAGGACGGACGCGCACCAGAACATTGTGTGCCAGGAGAAGTCGCCATCGCAGTCCAATGCTCGAGACTTGTTTGCGAAGCTGAGCTCGCACGCGAGTCTTCACCTGGGAGGTTCCAAACACAAGAATACGCCGCAAGCAGCGGTGCAGAGCTCGAAAATAGAGGAAGATGGTGCCGCGGTGAGTGCAGAGTCTGCCAATTTCACGCAAAACAAAGACGTGGATTCACACGCTCCCAACGAACCGCCAGCCCCTCCTCCTCGCAGGAGGCCTTCGAGTCAACCGAGGCCGGCCCCTCCGCCGCCACCGCCCCGAAATCGAGATGTGATATATGCACAAAGTGGAAGTATTTCGCCCACCTTGGAAACACTAGGACGAGAAGACCCCATAGACGAGCGAGAGATGGATGCTGTAGCTCAGGCCCACGACGAAGTTTGCAAGTCGACTGACCATAGTCCTCGTTTGGAAGAAAGCGATATTAAAGCAGCAAGCCCCGAGTCTCATGCTGATTGCTCGGCTGGGGCCCTCACGTGTTTGGAGGAAACACAAGTTGCCGAAGAAGAGCCGGAAGAAGATGTGCGAGTCCCAGAAGCTGGTCTCACAGAGCTTCAGCATCCCAGTCCTTCCTCCCCAACATCCTCCCCGACATTTTTGGACACCGAATTCGCAGAAGCTTCGCCCAACGCAGATTCGGCTTCAAATGCCAAGGCGAAACTCGAAGAGACTGTCCAAATAGATGAGAGTAAGGTTCAAGATGATTTACAGAGCCGCTTAAAGGGATCCGGCGAACTGGACGATGGCGACGACAAAGCATTTCACGGTGAAGAGAGGGAGGAAGAGGATGAGGAGGAAGAGGAGTTTGAGAGCTACTTTGACGATGAGGAAGACTTTGATTCTGAGGAGCCAAGCGAAATTTATCACCACCCCGAGGAGTTTGGGCGGCTTCAAGTTCGTATAGTAGACGTCTTCCAGATCGAGAATGATTCAAACACAAACCGCAAACGGATGCTGCGTTCGATTCCAAAGGCAACTGCCTATAGCATAAGCTTTAACGACGAGGTCAAATGGTTATTGCCTCTCGAGCGCGAAGATCGTGCAAGTGAATCGGATCAGTCAAATCGACTTTCGAGCGCAATCTCTTCCATTCGAAGCCAGTCGCAAAAAGCTGCAACGTGGGATATGGATGGCACCTTTGACTTTTCTGTTCGCGAGATATCGTCCGATATACAGGTGATACTGTACAAGTCCAAGTTTATGACCCAGAAGAAAGCTGTGGGCCAAGTTCTTGTTCCATTACAAGTGATCATTGATCAGCCGGATAGCATTTTGGATGGCTGGTTTGAATTTTTCCCGCTACAGCAAAGCGCGTCAAACCTTTGCAAGTTCTTTCCTGCGACCCCGACGGTCCAAAAGAGCGGTATGGATTTTCCTTCTCAGTCTCTCGGGTTCGTCCGTCTCCAGCTCATCCTCAGGCTGCAGATCCCAGTGGAGAAAATCTGGACAAAGTATCTCGCTCCATCGGAAGAATTGCGCAGCAAGAGTGGTAGAAAGAAGAAGCAAGGCGGGATTCGCGGCACTCTGGACTCTATGAAACAAATTCGACGCAATATGCTTCGCATTCGGCTTGCCAGAATATACGTTCGCAAGAGAATTCTCGGTGTTCCATTCGCAATGTTAGGTTTAGTGCGCGAGTGGTCCAAACCATGGCTCTCGTTTTCGTTTTTTGTGTTTATCTGGTACTGCCTTTACCTCGCGAGCATGTGGCACATCCCGCTCCTTCTGTACGGATTCACGGTGTGGTGTGCGAAAATGTTTTTTAGCAATCACAGGCTTCAGATGAATTGGCGAGTGGTCCCCATCCCGCAGCCAAAAAGGCGCAAGTCTGTTGAACTGGATTCATCAGGCACCAGCCCGAATAGTTCAAGCGAAGCAGGGGAGCCTTGTGAACCGAGCTCATCCGGAGCGTCTCCGTCATCACCTGCCAGTTCCGGAGGGAAGGATCACCAAGGTCTCGTCAAGGGGTCTTCCGGCCTAGGCAACGGAGCTCGTGCTCTGAGTGCCGTTCGTGAAAAGATTGGTCTCGTCGGCACTATCATACCCAAGATTAAAACAAAAGAGCGGGGTTCGGGCTCTTTTGATGAGCATCAAAAGTCCCTTCAAGTAGCCAACGCCCAGCTTTTGGCACCGAACAGTATATACAACACCAGGACTGAGGAGCTACTATTTTTCCAGCGCGATCCGAAGGGCTTGAAAACGGAAGACTTTATTGTCTGGAACGAGCATACACGTGATCCGCAACGGGGGCTTACCATTTTTGAAAAATCTGCTAGTGCCACGCGCGAAGTTCGATGGGTCGCAGATGCGTCCGAGGGTGTTGCGAATAACCTGGAAAAAATGATTTACGTGTTGAGCAACGGTGATGCCGCAGCCTCTTATGCTGTAGCTGCGGTGACGCTCATGCTTACTGTGGCGCTCAGTGCCGTGCTTTACATTTATTCGCTAGCCCCTAGCGTTTTTCGAATGCTGCTGTTGCTCATAACATATGGATGTCTAGCACCACCAGCAGCCCGCGCGGTTCTCTTTGAAATCTTTCGTCCGATTTTAGCGGGTACCATGATTTCGACTCAGGTCAAGATTGTCCGAGGTAAATTGAAGTCGTTATGGTTGCGAGTTCCAACTGTAAATGAGATGGGACATCGCCAAATCTGCTCGCAACAGCGAGTCCTGCCAGGCGAGCTGTACGAGCAAGCCCTCGCAGAAGCGCACTTGGCAAAGGTCAACAGTACGAACAGCACCGGCAGTGGGAGTAGCGGTGGGTTTAGCCTTGGAGGTCTCCAAGTTGGTCTTGGGAGCAGCGGTCGAAAAGAGTCTGGTGACACATCGTCGCATACAGAGAAGGAGAAGACCAAGCCTTCCCGATTGTCAGCCCAAAATATTCGCCAGCGAATCTTCGGGAGTAAATCTGCTGCGTCTAATGCATCTTCTTCGACCTCATCAATAAATATTTAGAGTTGGAGACGAAAAAACATTCCTTTCTTTTTCTTATTCTTTTAGTAGAGGTGGATGCTTACTTCTTGGTGAGGGGGCTGGCGGGGTTCAGCAGCCAGCAAGTATCGAGGACCAGGTGCCACATCAACGAACGCACTGAAGGAGGAAGCGACAGCAGTTATAGCCATTCATCCCGTGCGTCCAGGTTGATTCTATCAAGGGAGGTTAAGAGGCGGTCTTGCGCTACTGTCTTGGGGAGTTCGTGAGCAAAAAAGAATTTGGAGGCGACCAATTTACCCTCGTAAAAGCTCTTCTTCCCTTCCCCGGCTTGAAGCTTCTGCAGGGCGATAGTTTCCATGATGAGCCACTGCCACGCAACAGCGGTATGGCCTGCCATGTTGAGGTATTCGTGCGAGTTTGCAAGCATGAGATCTGGATCTGAACTGCCTGCCTTGCGAAGTTCATTTGTTGTGTCCACAAGACGCGTCACGGCAGCTTCCAGCTTATCTGCGTGAGCAACAAGGCTTTTCACGGATTCATTCTGCTCCTTGGCAGAAGTGGCCACATCACGTGCGTCAGCGATGGCCTTCTCCATCTTGTCGACCAAAACTTGAAGGCCGCGGCCCTTTTTGGCGTGTACCTTGCGGCCAAGCAGATCCAGGGATTGGATGCCATTGGTGCCTTCGTGGATCATATTTAGGCGATTGTCCCTGTAGATCTGCTCCACATCATAGTCCCTGGTATATCCATAACCGCCGTGGATTTGAATGGCCCACTTGTTAGCCTCTAGGCCCCATTCCGATGGCCAGCTTTTAATGATTGGTGTCAAAGTGTCCAGTAATAGTTCAGCGTCCTGTGCCTCCTTCTCGTCCATGCTAGCGCGGTCGTGAAGCTTGTCGGCGATTAAGCTGCCGTACAGGCAGAGAGACAGCCCCCCTTCCACGTAAGCCTTTTGGACCAGCAGCATACGCTTGACGTCGGGATGGTGGACAATGGGAGTCTGGTCGGTATTCGGATCCTTGCTTGACGCCGGGCGGCCCTGCTTCCTGTCCCTGGCATACGCCAAGCTCCGCGCGTATCCGGCGTAGCCAAGAACAGATGCGATGGTGCCAATCGTGATTCGCGCCTCATTCATCATGAGAAACATGGTGGCCAGGCCCTGGCCCTCCTGACCAAGGAGCTCGCCAATGGTTTCCGAGGACTCTCCGTAGTTGAGGACGGTATTAGTGATTCCGCGCCAGCCCATCTTGTGGTTCAAGCCAGCAAGCTCAATGCCGTTCTTCTCGCCCAGAGAGCCGTCGTCGTTAATTCTGTACTTTGGAGCGATGAAGAGGGAAATGCCCTTGGTTCCGGGCAAAGGCTTGCCGGTAACGTCGTCAACCACCTTTGCGAGCACCATGTGTGTGATGTTTTTGTGCGGACCGAAAGGCTCCGGAATCTCCCCTCCTGAGATCCACATTTTGGTTCCCTTGAGACTGTAGGTGCCGTCCGCTTTGCGGTAAGCCTTGGTGGTAATGTCCCCGAGCGAAGATCCCGCCTGGGTCTCGCTGAGGTTCATCGTCCCCGTCGACGTACCTTCCAGCATCGGCACCAGGTACTTTTGGATTTGTTCCTTGGTCCCTTTCGCTGCCAGCATGTTGCCCGCGGCGATGGTGAGGAACGGGAAGGTGATGGTGCTCACGTTCGCGGCGTACAGCGGGGTGAAGAGCGAGTGCAGAATCACCGAAGGAAACTGCATTCCCCCGAGGTCAAAGTCCGCATGCGCATTGAGAAACCCCGACTCCTTGAACGCCTGGAGCGCCTCCCCCACCTGCTCATGGATCTTCAGACCATCTTTCGGGTTCCAGTTCGGCTCCTCCACATCATTTCTGCGACAATGCGGCTGGAACTTATCCACAGCGAGCTTCACTGCCGTCTCCATCGCGGAATCCACAATCTCTCGCGACATGTGCCCATATCTCTCCGACTTGCCGAACAGCTCGTTCTCCACGTCCAACACATCGTACAGCACAAACCGCAGCATATCCTCATCCACCACAGAGCTTGTAGGCGCCATTCCTGCCAACGTTCTCCTCTTTGCCCATCGCTCTCCATGCGATCCCGCGCTCCTTCCCAGTCGCACCGCAATACGCAACATGATATCTCTCTCTTCAAACTTTTATAACAAGAAGTCAAGAAGTTATATAAACTTTGAACTCACAGTCAAACTTCAAACTTCAAACTTCCCAACCGCTGTACACTGTGCGATCCCACAAGTTCAACTGTGAAACCCCCGCAGTTACACAGCAGCTGATGAACGTTAACGGAAAATAACGCCGACAGCGTACGCGCGGACTGATTTGCTACAGATAAAGCCAGTGCTGTGCTAGGACTCCTCGGCGTTTTTCATTGTGTTGAAATGTGTGACGGGAAGATGGTAAGTGCCGGGGTTAGGGGTTTATAGGGTTTATAGTAGGAGTTGCGAGGGATCGGACCCAAAGCTCCCTCGTACTGTACGTACTGATGCCTACTGATTATGCATAGGGAATAGCCGTATGTAGTGAATTGTAGTAAGAGTGGTGCTATGGTTAGCGATAGCTTTAGGATAGTCAACATGAACATGAATAAATGTGCATAAACTTGAGCATGAAGACGCATGAAGATGAGGATGACCATGAGCGTTGAAGCCACTGGTTGAAGCGATTTTGAGAGTATAAATGAAGTTCGAAGGAACTCTGATGGCCATTGTTTCTTCTGGCAGCGACTCACACTTTGGCTGCTTCTGTTTTTACAAGATGCTGATACTGGCGGTGGTGGATGATGAGGGTTGAATGAAGTTGCGCTATGACTGTGCTCGAGGAACTCGTTGTCCATGTCTGACGCCTTTTAGTAGACCGGAGCCTGCTCATAAGGAACACAGAAAGCGGTGGAAGTGAGCCGGAGAGCGAATGACAAAGAGATCCGAGTCGTTAGCTGGATGAACGAGCACAGAGTCTACTTTCGAGCTTGCTCGTAATTCGAACGCTATGGAATGTTGCAATCTTCGAATCGGAGACAGGTTGGTTGGAGCTAAATGGAAAGTGTTGCTGTTCGTGAAACCAGATGAGCCAAAGCGACGTGGTACCGCCATGGTTGGCATCTTGCAGTCCGAAGGTATGAACTGGCGGTTCGATTCCGCCTGCCACGTTGTGAACTCGACACTCATCCAGTCTTTCTCTTTTTTTTTCGGATCACATTTCCCTTTGATGTGTCCATGGAGAAACAGTGTTCAATTCCTGAATTTCGAAACCCAATCGATAACGGAAGGAAGTTCCTCGACTTTGAATGTTTTGGTGTCGCCTTGCACAACCCAAATGTTTGATCAGCCGCAGAAACCAGAGTTCAGATGGCCAAGGATGTGCACAGCAACTCAATCGTAGAACACTACAACATGGTCTTCAAATCGCCTCTTGTTTCCCATGTCTCTTTCTTTTCAATATGCAAGACCACGACGAGAAAGCCTTCTTTTGATGCTTCGACTTCAAGTCTTTTGCTATTACCTAAATTCTAGTAGGTTAAACTATTGTTACCTCCTCACTACAACGGCGCGATCCGTGAACGTTCTAAAACGTTCCAACACCTGAAACGAAGGCACGTCGGCTGAAGCTAAATGGAAAACTTTGCTGGTTGTGAAACCAGATGAGCCAAAGCGACGTGGTACCGCCATGGTTGGCATCTTGCAGTCCGAAGGTATGAATTGGCGGTTCGATTCCGCCTGCCACGTCGTGAACTCGACACTCATCCAGTCTTTCTCGTTTTTTTTCTTTGCTCGGATCCCATTTTCTTTTGATGTGGAGAAACAGTGTTTCACTGAAGAATGGAGAGTGAAGGATGCAACCCAGATCGGTAACAAAAGCTTGAAAGTTTTGGTGCTCAGTGCGCATCATGATCATCATGATCCCAAGTATCCGAGCGGCCACAGAAACAAGGTTGTTCGGTTTCGCCATTTAGCTCCTATCGACCTTTCTCTGGCTTCGGCCAAATCTCTTTCAACCACACAAGCAAACTGCACGCGTGAATCTACTTGTGATATTGCTCGCGGAGCTCTGTTCGCCTTCGACTTCGCAATTTGGGAGAAAAGTCTGACCTCCATTTGTGAACGAATAGGACTAGACGCCCGTTTCTTCACTGAGAATTAGGAATCTGGTGCTGGTTAAACTTGGTTTCCAAAATCTGATCCCTGCCGTCTACTGACTCATCTTTGCGTGCACACGACATCTTTCATACTGTCCTCGGCGTATGTGCTGAATGCTCGACGCATGATCGCCACTTAAGTTGGGACTTGCAGAGGGAAATGGGTGCCCTCGGAGTGCCAACAGGCAAGGAATGTAAATGGAATCAACCCGCAGAGTCAGTTATCGGATATGACAATACGAGGCCTGCGCACCGGATCGCGGCTTTGCGCGTGGATCAAAACAGGCAAAAGCTACGGAACAGACTTTGTCAAATGGCAGGGGAGTCAAGAGCAATGTTCAATCCTTTTGCTGAATATGAAGACGACGAGTTCCGCGAACAAGTAGCGTCAATGGACGAGGGCTTGTTCACGCTTGTGGACGAGCTCTTCGACGCTGCAAACGAAGGTCTCGAGGACGGTTGTGCATTGGAGCACTATATGATCGCCGCAACGAATATCACAAGGGGTCCGGGCATTCGCGTTGGAGGAACTAAGCTGAACTGAGTGTTGAAACTTTTTACTTCGCGCGCTCACCACCTATTTCTCGAACTTGCTCAGTCGGCCATCATTCAAGCCATTCAAAAGCTTGGAGAACTGAAGGGCTGGATAAATCAGGTCGATTCGACTCAGTGAAATTTCACGCTGGAACCAGCGGAATGACTTGAGCTGTGAATACCTGCTCAACGTGGATATGCGGGTTCAACTCATAAAAGCGTAACGCGAGACCCCATAGTTGATAGGAGAAACATAGGAGTCTTGTAAGTTGCAGTATTGTCTATTAGTTCAAAGAGTCTAGGAGACTAAATGACACTATGGTCCAAATAAGCAAAGTATAGTGTGAGGACCATTACGGAATTATCGTAATGTCATAATAGTCAGTTGATGCCTCGCTTAAATTTCAGCTAATGGTATCTTATAGCTCAGTACGTTGACTACAGTACACTTCAGTAGGACCAGCTATGAGTTGAACGATGTTGTAATGCACAGTAGTAATGTCAACATGTTAAGTCCGGTGTACTAAGTACTATATTTTTACTACATAATTGTAGTTAACCGGGAAACTAAAAATGTCTATAATTGGCACTGATTATTGGTTTGGAATAGGAAGAGTTGGACTTGGCTTGTATGTATTTGCGAAAGCTCATCGTTTACTTTGTTTGTTTGGTGGAAGAAGCGATGAAGTTTAGATGTGCCCACGAATGGAGGGAGAGGCTGTTATGTGAGCCAGGTCTGACAGAGCATAGTCTGCCACAAGCAAATGCCAAAATTCAAATGACCGCCCCCTGTGGACCTGTGAACTTGACTTCAACTCGCTTCCCACCAACTCTGAACTCCACCTTCATGTGAGTTCAGAGTACGACAACTTTTTTCCAAAACAGTGGTCTCCAGCTCGCCAGCCAGTTTCATTCACGCGGAGATAGGCTCAAATGGCTCGCTGTTTATGCAGCAGTGCACAGCAGCGAATCGAACGCTCGAGGTCGTGCATTCCACGTTCAGTTCAATCATCAGCTTCGTTTACTTTGTTCTAAGGAGCCATTGGCACTGGCACTGCACCGACCATAGTTACCGGTACCGGCACTGTTGCAGTCAGGCCATAAAACGCGGCCATCCCCATCCCACCCACCCGCCCCGCCGTTAAAAAAGAAAGTAAACTCTCATGCTCTTGAAGAACGGTACTCACTACACGGCGCCGCAAAATAACAACACAACACGCATGCTGACGAGGACTTGAGCTCAGGATGAGAGGCTGGAGGGTGAGTACTAGTACTGAGTTCTGGTACAAGCAACAAGAACTTGAAGCTTGCATCCCAAGCTCGGCGTCTCTCCCTGCGCTCGCAAGTTCATCTCACACTCGCGGGGCGCCCGCAAGTACAATCAAGTGTGCCTGAGAGAGAGAGAGAGAGAGAGAGAGGAGAGAGAGAGGAAGAGAGACAANGAAGCTTGCATCCCAAGCTCGGCGTCTCTCCCTGCGCTCGCAAGTTCATCTCACACTCGCGGGGCGCCCGCAAGTACAATCAAGTGTGCCTGAGAGAGAGAGAGAGAGAGAGAGAGAGGAGAGAGAGAGGTAAAGAGAGCAAGCGAGCAACGAGTGCAACAACTAAAAGCATCAGTCAGCGCCGCGCAAAGAATGCGAAGGCATTAATGATTTCGTTTTCGAACGAGTCCACGAAAACGTCGTGCCATCTTCCTCTCTCACTCTGCACATATATTGACATGTTATAACTGCCTGCCTGCATGTGTGTCCAGTTGCACGATGACGGGTGACCCAATTGGAAGCGCAGTGAAAGTCAATCAAACAATAGACGACGAAATTATCAGACCGCTCAGCATCTTCCTTTCCTTGGCTGTTTCTTTCTTTGATTGTTTTTGCAACTTGTTTTATTCACACATCGATGGGCCCATCCGAACCGCAAAAGTCAAGGAACTGCTCCGAGCCTTTTTCTGAGCTCTCAACGTGAGTGAACCAGCGAGAAAAGAAACTGATTGTGCATTCGGGACATTTCCTTGCTTGGCTCCTTCCCTTCTACGATCTACGACTTCGTTCTGCGCTATATGTTGGACGTTTTGAGTTCTATTCCCGGCGAGGAAGGCTTTCAATGCAATTTGGAACGAAGGAAGGAAGACAAACAAACAAACAAACAAACAAAAAAGAGAAAGGAATAAAGTAACAAAGAAATAAAGGAAGAAGACCGCTTTTCCGAAGCCCAAAGTCTGCGTTCTCGGCGTCTTTTTCCCAACTGATCTGGATAGTATAATGCTCTTGATCTTGATCTTGATGAAGGATGGAGAGTCTGGATGAAGACCTTGTATCGATCGATCGAAACGCAGCAAAGCAGCAAGTGGCAAAAAATGTCCGCCGAAAACGAAAAAAATCAACACACCCCACTCTTATTTGTCTTCTAAATAATACATTAACCCCTCCCGACCTTCCTTCTCCTTCCTCTGAAATTTCACAACCTATTCCCAATCGCTAATTAGACCTACCCCAGGCGGTAGCCCCCACTCACACTTTCCTGCTAGCACTCCTACTCCTCTCTCTCAGCGCATTATCTACCGTAAACTATGGCGCATCAGGAAGCCTTAATGACTTGCTATCTTCTCCTACCTGGGGATGGCACAAGAGTAGGTAAGGTATTAGTTACGCTAAAAGGTAGAGACCGCCCGCGAATGACAAACCCGAGTAGTATCTTTGGAATCTTTAGTTTTACACAGTAAAATTTTCTTATTCTTCCATTCTCTTTCTCCCTCTCNGAGAGAGAGAGGGGAAAAGAGAGCAAAACGAGCAACGAGTGCAACAACTAAAAGCATCGGTCAGCGCCGCGCAAAGAATGCGAAGGCATTAATGATTTCGTTTTCGAACGAGTCCACGAAAACGTCGTGCCATCTTCCTCTCTCTCTCTGCACATATATTAACATGTTATAACTGCCTGCCTGCATGTGTGTCCAGTTGCACGATGACGGGTGACCCAATTGGAAGCGCAGTGAAAGTCAATCAAACAATAGACGACGAAATTATCAGACCGCTCAGCATTTTCCTTTGCTTGGCTGTTTCTTTCTTTGATTGTTTTTGCAACTTGTTTTATTCACACATCGATGGGCCCATCCGAACCGCAAAAGTCAAGGAACTGCTCCGAGCCTTTTTCTGAGCTCTCAACGTGAGTGAACCAGCGAGGAAAGAAACTGATTGTGCATTCGGGACATTTCCTTGCTTGACTCCTTCCATTCTACGATCGTCTACGATCTACGACTTCGTTCTGCGCTATATGTTGGACGTTTTGAGTTCTATTCCCGGTGAAGAAGGCTTTCAATGCACTTTGGAAGGAAGGAAGGCAAACAAAGAAACAAACAAATAAGAGAAGGGAATAAACTAACAAAGAAATAAAGGAAGAAGACCGCTTTTCCGAAGCCCAAAGTCTGCGTTCTCGGCGTCTTTTTCCCAACTGATCTGGATAGTATAATGCTCATGCTCTTGATCTTGATCTTGATGAAGGATGGAGAGTCTGGATGAAGACCTTGTATCGATCGATCGAAACGCAGCAAAGCAGCAAGTGGCAAAAAATGTCCGCCGAAAACGAAAAAAATCAACACACCCCACTCTTACTTGTCTTTTAATTAATACATTAACCCCTCCCGACCTTCCTTCTCCTTCCTCTGAAATTTCACAACCTATTCCCAATCGCTAATTAGACCTACCCCAGACGGTAGCCCCCACTCACACTTTCCTGCAGGCACTCCTACTCCTCTCTCTCAGCGCATTCTCTACCGTAAACTATGGCGCATCAGGAAGCCTTAATGACTTGCTATCTTCTCCTACCTGGGGATGGCACAAGAGTAGGTAAGGTATTAGTTACGCTAAAAGGTAGAGACCGCCCGCGAATGACAAACCCGAGTAGTATCTTTGGAATCTTTAGTTTTACACAGTAAAATTTTCTTTTTCTTCCATTCTCTTTCTCCCTCTCAGAACCAACTCTTTTCCTCCGAACTGTTCCTGAGAGAGAGAAGGAAAAGCCAGGGGGTGCTACGGTACCGACTAGCCAACGCTCACAGTGACCTTAGTCTCCGTGAACGTTCTGCGAATTTGGCGAGTTTCTTTGTTTGGGAGAACGCGGTCCCCCTCACAACCAGCCCTCACTTTTTCTTTCCTCCCTCTCTCTCTCTCTTTCTCTCTCTTTTGCAAGAAGCGCGTACAGATTGCACACCCGAGTCACTCAAAGAGACAGACCCGCAACTGTCCCCGTCCCATCCGTCCCATCCGTCCCATTCGTCCCATCCGTCCCAGGCGAGTACACGAGAGTACGCGAGAGTACGAGGCGCGGAGAGGGGAGCGACAGGACTGGTGCGTTTGATTACAGGAACTGGTGCAGTTGCAGGAGCGGGTGTACGCGGGGGAAGAAAGAAGGGGAGAAAGGTGTCCGCGAAGGTATGTGAGTCTCGTTGTGTGTGTAGAGTGTGTAGTGTGTAGTGCGTTTGGTTTGGATTGGGAGGTTGATTTTTGATATTTGAATGAATGAAGTTATTGTAAGAGGAAAAGTTGGCTGACGGTTTGGGTGATAATGTGTGAATGATGTGTGAATCGGTTTCTCGTCGATGGCTGTGTCTGTATTTGTATTTGCATTTGTATTTGTCGGTTGGTTTGCTCTTTCGTTCGACGAATTCGTTGGTCATACATCTCGGTGAATTCACGGAGGAAGGTTGAAATAGAGATCAGGAAACAATAAACAAGAAAGAAGGACTCTGAGATGTCGCGCGTGCAGCAGCTAGTGAAGAAGTTCACTCCATCTGCAGACGGCGTAGATGGCAGCAGTGCTTCGGGATCGAACGGCGCGAACCCGAACGGCGGCAAGGGCAAACCTGCAGTGTTGTCCAAGTACGATGAGCTTCTGCGCCAGCAGCGTTTGGCCAAGGAGCAGGAGCGCGCTAGGCAGGAGCTGCATCGGCAGCAGACTAGCAATGTGTCACTGTCTTCGGTTTCAGCCGGCATGTTCAGCTCTGCTGACATTGAGCGCCGCCGCAAGGAAGAGGAGCTGAAGGCCCGCGGCGAGGCCGAGCGCCTACAGAACACTTACAAAGGCGCCTCGGACACGTTCCTTGGCGATGCTCGCAAGAACGAGAGGCTTCAAAAGGAGCAGGACCGCAAACAGCGCATGGATGCGCTCAAGAGACAGGCTAGTGTCAGGGATGCTGCCAGCAAGTTTGACTCTGAGGTCACTCGCCTTGACCGTCAGCGCAAAGAGGACGATGCCAAGGCCAAGGCGGAGATCGACGCCCTTAAAGCAAGCTACAGGGGCAGCGGCACTGTCAACCTCATGGACCAAGCCGCCGAGCTCGAGCGTAAGCGCAAGGAGGACGACGCTAAGGCTAGGGCCGAGATCGAGGCGCTCAAAGCAAGCTACAGGGGCAGCGGCACCGTCAACCTCATGGACCAAGCCGCCGAGCTCGAGCGTAAGCGCAAGGAGGACGATGCTAGGGCTAAGGCTGAGATCGAGGCGCTCAAAGCGAGCTACAGGGGCAGCGGAACTGTTAATCTCATGGACCAGGCTGCAGCGCTTGAGCGCAAACGCAAGGAAGATGACGCCAAGGCTAAAGCTGAGATCGAGGCGCTCAAGGCAAGCTACAGAGGCAGCGGAGTGTCAAACTTGCTTGACCAAGCTGCGGAGCTCGAGCGCAAACGCAAGGAAGACGACGCTAAAGCCAAGGCTGAGATCGAGGCGCTCAAGGCTGGCTACAAAGGACATATTGGTCTCATGGACCAGTCCGCGCTGGATACTCGCAAGATGCGGGAGATGGATAAGCTCGCAGGAGAGGACGCCAAGCAGATGCATGCAAAGTTCCGCGGTGTAGCTTACACAAGGGAGTCTTCAATCTCCGCAATTAACGCTGAGGCAACCCCTTCAATCGAAGAGGAGACCTCTGCTCCAGTCGAAGAGGACGTGTCCGCCCCAGCTGAGGGGGAGACTTCCGCTCCAGGTGAGGAGGAGGTTTCCGCCCCAGTCGAGGAGGAGGTTTCCGCCCCAGTCGAGGAGGAGGTTTCCGCCCCAGTTTGAGGAGGAGACCTCTGCTCCAGTCGAGGAGGAGACCTCTGCCCCTATCGAGGAGGAGGTTTCCGCCCCAGTTGAAGAGCAGGTTTCCGCCCCAGTTGAGGAGGAGACTTCTGCTCCAGTCGAGAAGGAGACCTCTGCTCCAGTTGAGGAGGAAGTATCTGCCCCAACGGAGGAGGAGGTTTCCGCCCCAGTTGAGGAGGAGATCTCTGCTCCAGTCGAGGAAGAAGTTTCCGCACCAGTTGAGGAGGTTGAGGAGGAGGTTGCCGCTCCAGTTGTGGAGGAGACTTCCGCTCCAGTTGAGGAGGAGACCTCTGCTCCAGTTGAGGAGGAAGTAGCTGCCCCAATGGAAGAGGAGGTTTCCGCCCCAGTTGAGGAGGAGACTTCTGCTCCAGTCGAGGAGGAGACCCCTGCTCCAGTCGAGGAAGTAGTTTCCGCACCAGTCGAGGAAGAGGTTTCCGCTCCAGTCGAGGAGGAGACTTCCGCTCCAGTTGAGGAGGAGGTTGCTGCTCCAGTTGTGGAGGAGACTTCCGCTCCAGTTGAGGATGATGTTTCTGCTCCAGCTGAAGCTGAGATTCTTGCTCCAGTTGAGGCCGAAATCGCTGCTCCAGTCGAGGCCGAGATTGTCGTCCCAGATGCGGAGGTTGCTGCTCCTGCTGAGGCTGAGGTCGCTTCTCCAGCTGAGGAATCTGCTGCTGCTACTGTCGACGAATCTGCCCCAGTCGAGGAGGAGATGGCCGTGTCCGAATCGGAGATCGAGGTCACCAACGACGAAAAGGTCGCCGACGAGCAGATCACCGAGGAGCACTCGGCTGCCGAGCTCGAGGCAACCACAGAGGTGGATGAGGAAGCAACCGCAGACTCAACCCAGACAGAGACCGAAGGGTCAAAGGCTGCTAAAGAGATCGCTCCTCAGCCATTGCTCGGTGCCGAGCAGTCGCTCGCGCCAACAAGCTCTGCATAAGAGTAGAAATGTAGTACTCAAGAGGCTTGGCCGCGACACATGAAATTAGAATCGTTGACATGATCGATCGAATCAAAACAAACCTGAAAGTAATTTTGCCTGAGTCTCCTCCTTCCAGTCTATCTACCTGCGTTTGAGCGCGACTGTCTTCGCTTGCAGGAGCATTCCTTGGTAAATATGGTGTCCGAAACATTGAATCAGGATGCCTGATTCTGCCAGAGCCACGGTCCCCTGGAACACGAAATTTCGATCCAGAAGCAGAGTGAGAACTGGTTGAGATGGAAAAAATGCTGGCGGAGATGTTTGGTGCATGAACTTGGTTCCAAATTGGTTTGGAGAGTACCGCATATCGTAGGCTCGGTGGGTCCAGCTGAATTTCGTGAGCTACTTCGAGTACGAGCTACCTAAACTGGTTGCAACTCTGGTCCGAAATTGCACAGCCAGCCGCCGGCAACTACTCTATCGGAACGCACTTTAAAAAAAAGACTCTTAGAAGCAATTCGGAATCAACTTCCAACGCCCAACATCGATAACCTACACGCAGAAGCACGGTGTCGGGAATTTGAGCATTCTGCAATGTTTCACGAGGGGCTTAACTCCCTCCGTGGCTTACGGCGCCGTCTTTGTTGGAAGTTGGTAGAGGATTGACTTTTGCGAAAGGAGAACAACTTTGCCGTTTTGGAGTAGTGAAGGATCTCATCCGGAGAACCCAGGAACCCAGGAACCAGTATCTTTCCTGGAGCCACTGGAACCTGCCTCTCCTATCTCTCCTGCGACACGAACGTTCCTGGAACGTGCCTCACCTACTACACTGAAGTGTGCACTAAGTTGCACACTACGCCAGCACACTACGCCATACACGAGAACTCTAGCTAGCTCTATGTCATAGAGTTGGAGCAACAAGGTAATCTCCATCACCTCTCCATCTTCTCCAATCACCTAACTCAGGCCGCTCAGATCTCAGAACTATCAGCACTATTTGTCTCTGCTGTCAACCATTTGATTTAGAACAAGATGGCTAAAGGAAAGAAAACGAACTAGTGATGGATCTCATCCGAAGAACCCAGGAAACACTATATTTCCTGAAACATGCCTTTTCTACCACGCTGAACTACCACGCTGAAGTATCGATTCAGTAAGCACATTACATCAGCACATTATATCAGCACGTTACGCTATACTCTAGAACTTGATGCCACAGAGTTGGAATGAGTTGGAGCGACAAGGTGATCTCCATCACCTCTCCATGTTCTCCAATCACCTAACTCAGGTCGCTCAGATCTCAGAACTACAAGAGCTAATGCAATCTCTCTCACGTGTTCCTCAACTTTCTTTACTTTGCCATTGATCATTCTGTATGTTATCAGCACTAGTGAAGGATCTCTTCCGAAGAACCCGGGAACCACTATATTTCCTGAAACCTGCCTTCTCTTCTATCACGCTGACCTACCACACTGAACTATCAATTCAGTAAGCACAATATGTCAGCATATAGAATGATAAATGGCAAAGTGAAGAAAGTTGAGGAACACGTGAGAGAGATTGTATTAGCTCTTGTAGTTCTGAGATCTGAGCGGCCTAAGTTAGGTGATTGCACAAAGTGGAGAGGTGATGTAGATCACCTTGATGCTCCAACTCTGTGACATGGAGTTCAGAGAATGGTGTAATATGTCGGCGTGATGAGTTGGCATGCTGAGCTGGTATGATGAGCTGGTATGGTGCACACTTCACTGTCATAGTAGAGGCAGGTTCTATGAAAGATACTGGTTCTTGGGTTCTTCGGATGAGATCCTTCACTACAGCACATTATATCAGCACGTTACGCTATACTCTAGAACTTCAGGCTACAGAGTTGGAGCGACAAATCAGACAAATCACCTCTCCATCTTCTCCAATCACCTAACTCAGGTCACTCAGATCTCAGAACTACAAGAGCTAATACAATCTCTCTCACGTGTTCCTCAACTTTCTTCGGTACTTTGCAATTGATCTTTCTGCACTATTTGTCTCTGCTGTCAACCATTTGATTTAGAACAAGATGGCTAAAGGAGAGAAAACGAACCCGCGACGCCCAAACATTCGTCAAGGAGTAGTCACCTTCGAGCCCCCCCTGCCTGTTTTCTCTGGTAAGGTTCAGGACTGGGCTTATTTTGAGAGCGACCTGAAGGCGTTCGCTTCCTTTCACGGTGTGAACCTTGATGACTCTCTCTCCCTTCATGGGGAGAACGTGATTTATTTCATGCTCACCTCTGCGATCCCGCGTGAGCTCCGAGACATCCTCATGCGAGACAACGAAAAAGGTCTCGGCTCCATCGCGTGGAGCAACCTATGCTCTGACTTCGGGCAGTCTACTCGCCAACGGCAGTACGACCTCTCTGACTTCGGGCAGTCTACTCGCCAACGGCAGTTCGCCCTCTACGTCGAGGCTGCTTCTCTCAAGCCCTCCGACAAGTCCCTCGCTGGCGCCAAGCGCTTCTGTGACCAAGTCCACGACATGACCCAGCAATGGGTTCAATTCGACCTCGATCCTTGGGTGCAAGCCACGCTATCCACTCTCGGCACCGTGCGCTCCACTTGGCCCGAACTTGATTTCCAGGTTTGCGCTCTCCTCGCCCGATTGCACTCCTCCAAGGACGACGAAGGAGAGGAGCTCAAGGGACGACCCTTCTTCAAGTTTGCCATGAGCGAACTCAATTCCATCGTGCAAACTGCTCAAAAGAAATCGCCCTCTGCTTCCCCAGCATTCGCTAATCCTAATACGTCCCGCAAGAAAGCTGGCGGCAAAACCTCCAACAAAAAGCAGAAGGAGAACGGCAAGCGTCAGAGTGGTGAGTGCCACGGGTGCTCAGGCAAGCATTCTCGCAAAGAATGCCCGCACAGGGTTTCAACTTGCACCAATTGCAAGCGCCGAGGCCACATCGCTGAACATTGCCGATCCAGGGGCAAAGTTGGCAATCCGGAAAAAATCTTCTCGGCCAATCTTTTCGCTGCTGCCTCTAGCAGCACTTGAGCCGAGCGACACCCCTGCAGCCAATGTGGGAGCCAACCCTCTCCCCGTGTTCTCTGCTACTGACTCGCTCTGTCCCTCGCGCACTGTCATCCTTGACTCAGGCGCAGGTTCGCTACATGGCTATGTGCAGCCTGACTGTTTGGCCCACAAGCAAAGCACGCGGCAAAGTCCACGAAGGCCTTCTTGTAGAACGGGCACTGCACCGTAAGGATCCCATTGATGGTTTTGTGTTTCGGTGTAGAAGCAAGGATTGGTCGTTGATACTATTCTTTGTTAGGTTAGATTGTGAACTTGGCGATTAAAGCTCGTTTCGCCGATTTCTTGCTCGCGAGTCTGCACACGCAGCCATCCTGTTTTCCACGACCTTGGTGCTGATCGCGTCTATGCTGTCCTCTTGTATTTTGTTGAACGAAAGGCTGTAAGAAGGGTTGAATCGAGCGTGTTGGTCAGATCCGATTCATCCAAAAGGCATGAGATAAAGACATGAGATCGTCAGCCACCAAGTCCAAGCAAGGTACTAAGCGTTCTCACCAAACCGGTGTCTCAAAGTCACACGTACTCCAACTCGGTCAGCGTGGTGTTCTTCTCCAACGCACGACCGATCGCTGATGCACCTTCAGCGCCAATTTTGTTCCGGTAAAGACTATTTCAACGAAAAGAGACACGAGATCGTCAGCAACCAAGTCCGAGAAAATTAGCAAAGGACTGAACATTCTCACCAAACCGGTGTCTCAAAGTCACACGTACTNGTCAGCCACCAAATCCGAGAAAGTTCAGCAAGCTACAAATCTTTTTCACCAAACCGGTGTCAACGCCACACGTACTCCAACGAGATCAGCACAGTGTTCTTCTCCAACGCGCGACCGATCGCTGATGCTCCTTTAGCGCCAATGCCAGTGTCTGGAAGTCTATTTCATTACAAAATGACATGAAGTCGTCAGCCAGCAAGTCCGAGAAAGGTCAGCACGAGACTAACCTTTCACCAAACCGGTGTCAAAGTCACACGTACTTCAATGTAGTCAGTGCAGTGTTCTTTTCCAACGCGCGACCGATCGCTGATGCTCCTTCATCGCCAATTTCGTTTTGGTAAAGACTATTTCAACGAAAAAAGACATGAAATCGTCAGCCCCCAAGTCCGAAAAAGTTCAGTAAGAGACTTATCTTCTTCACCAAACCGGTGTCTTAAAGTCACACGTACTCCAACTCGGTCAGCGTAGTGTTCTTCTCCAACGCGCGACCGATCGCTGATGCTCCTTCATCGCCAATGTAATTTCCATTAAGACTATTTTATCACAAAAGACATGAAATAATCAGCCAACAAGTCCAAGCAAGGTAGCAAACTTTTTACCAAATCGTGTCAAAGTCACGCGTACATCAATGTAGCCAGCGCAGTGTTCTTCTCCAACCCGCGACCGATTGCTGATGCTCCTTCAGCGCCAATACTATGCCAAGAAAGACTTTTCATTACAAAAAATCATGAAATCGTCAGCCATTAAGTCCGACAAAGTTTAGCGATGCAATCAAACCGGTGTCCATGTCGCACGTACTCCAACGAAGTCAGCGTAGTGTTCTTCTGCAACGCACGAACAATCGCTGATGCTCCATTGTCTTTCAACAGAAAACTGCTTTATTACAAAGAGACATGATATCGTCAGCCACCAAGTCCGAGATTGTTTAGCTAGGTATTTTAAGCGTTTTTCACCGAACAGGTGTCAAAGTCACACGTACGACGATGTAGCAAGCGCAGCGATCTTCTCCGACGCGCGACTGATCGCCGATGCTCCTTCACCACTAAATCTAATACTATTTCATTACAAAAAGACATGAAGTTATCAGCCACCAAGTCCGAGAATTCAGCAAGAGACTCATCTTTTTCATCAAACCTGTGTCTAAGTTACACGTACACCAACGTAGTCAGCACAGCGTTATTCTCCAACCCGCAAAAGATCGCCGATTGTCCTTTATCGCCAATGCCGTTACTGCGAAGACTATTTCACCAAAAAGACATGAAATCGTCAGCCACCATGCCCGAGAAAGTATCACAAGGCACTGAACCTTTTTACCAAACCAGTGTCAAAGTCACACGTACTTCAACCAAGTCAGCGCAGTGTTTATCTTCAACGCACGGCCGATCGCTAATGCTCCTTCATCGCTAATAATGTTACACTGAAGACTATATTTCGTTACAAAAGACATGAATTCGTCAGCCACCAAATCCGAGAAAGTTCAGCAAGCTACAAATCTTTTTCACCAAACCGGTGTCAACGCCACACGTACTCCAACGAGATCAGCACAGTGTTCTTCTCCAACGCGCGACCGATCGCTGATGCTCCTTTAGCGCCAATGCCAGTGTCTGG